>VWZD01001346.1:31499-98708 GCA_013396695.1 Sakesphorus luctuosus | reverse complement strand
GCTGATCCCATCGATCCCATCGATCCATCAGGGACAGCAGGGCTGATCCCATCGATCCCATTGATCCCATCAGGGACAGCGGGTCCGGCTGATCCCATCGATCCCTCAGGGACAGCGGTGCTGATCCCATAGATCCATCGATCCCTCAGTCCCTCAGGGACAGCAGGAGGCAGCGCCCAGCTCGGCATGGTCGGGGCTGGGTTCTGGGGACTCTGGTTGGAAAAGCTCTCCAAGACCATCCAGTCCAACCTCTGAGCGATCACCACCTTATCAACTAAACCAGAGCGCTCAGTGTCACATCCAGGCATTTCTTTACTCCCCCAGGGATGGGGACTCCACCACTTCCCTGGGCAGCTCCTTCCAGCAGTTTCAGAGAAGGAACTCCACCTGATGTCCAGCCTGAGCCTCCCCTGGCCCAGCCTGAGGCTGTTCCCTCTCCTCCTGTCTGTTCCTGACCAGAGTTCCCCCCTCCTGGCTACAACCCTTGTCAGGGACTTAGAGAGANCTCCAAGACCATCCAGTCCAACCTCTGAGCGATCACCACCTTATCAACTAAACCAGAGCGCTCAGTGTCACATCCAGGCATTTCTTTACTCCCCCAGGGATGGGGACTCCACCACTTCCCTGGGCAGCTCCTTCCAGCAGTTTCAGAGAAGGAACTCCACCTGATGTCCAGCCTGAGCCTCCCCTGGCCCAGCCTGAGGCTGTTCCCTCTCCTCCTGTCTGTTCCTGACCAGAGTTCCCCCCTCCTGGCTACAACCCTTGTCAGGGACTTAGAGAGAGCAATAAGGTCCCCCTGAGCTTCCTTTTCTCCGGGCTGAGCTCCCTCAGCCGATCCAGAGAGGAGGTTTCCCTGCCACTCACATGTTTCAGATTGAAAAAGAAAAGCTATGACTTTTTTAGAAGCTGAGTTTTTTCAAGTTGCTGCCTCTGCTTGAGTTAGAAGTGGAAAAAATGTCAGAATTAATGTTCAGGAGAATAAATCAGATTCTCTGAGGCTTACAATTAAAGACAAAGGATCAGTGGTCTTTCACAGCTTTTAATCAGTTTTCATGTGTACACAAAGCTCTTTGAGATCAATAGAACTTGTCTGAGTAAGCAGAGTAACAACTAGAACAGGAATTCTGAATGTATCTTAACACAGTTCTGCAGTCAAGAATGAAAATCTGGGTAAAACTCTTACACATAATTACAGACGTTTACATATAATTACAGAATCCTTAGTTCTCTGATTAGGTTGAGCTTTGAGAAGATTTTTTTTTAATTCAGAAATCCTCTTTTTCTTGTTAGTCATGACGCAATGGTAAAGGTTTTTCAAAAGTAAGAGAAATTATTCTCTTTCTGTTTCTTACCAGAGTTCTTCTAAGAATTCTTCCATTTAAATGTGTACTTAAAATGTAATATTTTCACCTTGTGTTCAATCAGGATTTGGTTGTGCAGTTCTGTATAGAGTTCTGCAGTTCTGTAACACAATCTTTGACAGACGAAGTGTTTCTAATCCCTCCAGAGTTTTCACATCATGCAGAGTTCTGCTTTCTGCACACTGGTATTTACTTTGTGCACAGAACCCCTTAGACCTTCATGGCAAAGGCTTGTTACTGTCCTCCTGTGAGTGCAGAGTGAGACTGTGTGTTATTTCCTGCATCACTTATGACACAAATCTGTATTTGTTAGAGTGAAAGCTGATTAGATGCTGCTTTGGTGCATCAAGAGGATAATCTGAAGCAAAGTGTGCCACTTGTTTGATTTACAGATAAACTGGCTCCTTGGAATAGTAACTGAGCGTGTTCCTGCGTGTCTGTCCCTGTTCTGGAGCAGCAGCACGTGCTGTGTCTGTGGGTGTTTCCAGCCCTTATCACAGGAATGCTTTGGCAGTGCCTCAGTGTGTTAATGACAGTTTTAAAACTACGTTACAAGGACAAAACCTGGCGTATTAAAAGCCATTATGATCACCCTCATATTGTACTCACACATAGAAGGAAATTGGGCTGAGACTTTGGATGCCACATAAACATCCCAACAGGCCCTTCCCAGCCCACAGCCCCATGGCAGAGGGCACACTGAGTTCCAAAGCCAGCAGGCTGAGAGCCACTGTGGGCTGCTATTGCAATGCCAGCTCAGAGCAGCACTCACAGCTCAGCACCTGCCCAGCCTCACACACAGCACCAGTGCCAAGCAAGCCTTGATTTATTAGGGTCTTGGAGACACAGGAGCCTCCATGCAGCAGTGAGGCTCAGCACTTAACTGGGAGATCTGCAGGTACTCCAACACCGCAGCATTCAAATGTCACACGTGTCAACTTCTCTCCCTGCTTCACACTAAATAATTCATCTGCTTGTGGAGTTGAGGAAAATGAGAATGGTATTTAAGTTATGTGTGGTGTGTGCCAAAGTGGGTAAAACACAAATATGTGTTTTTGTGCTATCAATGTCAGGGCACAGCAGTGTCAAAAAGGGACTGTGTAACACTGTACCTGCTGGTTGCTGGATTCAATGCCAGGCCCCTTTCAGGACCGATCCATCAATTTTGGGTTTGATTTTCCATCTTCGGGTTCAGTGAGGGATCAGTCACAGAAACCTGCAGGCACTGCAGAAACAAAGGGTGGCTTCTCACACAGCACAGACTCTGCATGCAGAGACATATATATATAGATGTATATCTAGATCTATATTTGTATTTCATCTGCCTGTTGTGGGGCAGCAGCAGCAAGAGCATCTCCATCGCCTTTCCAGGAGCAATGGATTGGCATTTACAAGGAAAAATTAATCATTCCACATCCCTCTGTGTCCAGGGACTCTTGAGCAGCTATGGCAGGAGCCAAGGATCCTCTGCTTATGTTACCTGATGTGCCTCTAGGAAATCATCAAGGGACTGTGTTCCTGGGAGTGAATTCAAACAGCATTTGCACTGTTTGCTCTCTCATTTCAGATCTCTGTCCCCTCCATGAAGTCACTCCCAGCACATACACCTTTTTTCTACAGCCTGTGTCAGCATTGTAGTGCATTAATGTTGGGGCAGTTGAGGCAAAACCAAGATCTATGGAAAATCAGATCCTAACACAGTCTTCAGTTCCACTTTTGAAATGAGACCAGTTCCTTGCATGCAGATCTGATGAACTTTCAGCTTTTCTGGTTTTCCTCTGCTCACTTATTTCTTTCTTTGTTTTTTTTTAGCTGCTCTCCCCTTTCTTCCCTTTTCTTTCAACTTCATATGCTTTTTCGTGGATAGGTTTGTTTTTCATGGTCCCAGGCAGCTGAACTGGGATCTAGAGTCAAATATAAAAACCTTCCTGAAGTTCAGAGAGGTTCAAATCAAGGCTTTGCTTTAAAAAATGCTCTTGTTTTATTTCCAACAACATCCATTGTAAAGGCACTGCGTGTTGCAGGTGATGGCACCACACCCATCAGACTTTATGGGATACAGAGCTGGAACTACAGTCACATCTTTAGTCCCAGGGCTGGCCAAAACAGGGAAATGATATAATGGAAAAGGTCTTCTTCACCACTCTGAAACCAAGTCCAAATATTAATGACATTCTAGCCCTATGAGCTAAGGAAGGATCATTATCCCATTTCACAGAAGGGTGAAATCTGAAGCAAGGTGACGAATTTAGTCAGTGGTAGATCGAGGAATGGAACCTGTTTCTCAGCCTCTTGGTATGTGCTCTAACTCAGTGTGCACCTACACACTGACACTGCTCTAAGCTCACATTTAATACGAAATTGTTTCACTAGCAAGAAAGAATTTCAATGTATTCACTCAAGAAGCAGGGAAAAGTACTTGGGACAGACAAAAATGGAAAGAAAAATCAAAACTGCCAGGGAATCAACCCAACAGGAATGAAATTAATACTTAGCACTTGCAGGAACAGATGTTTGCCTGCTGGCACTATGCAGGTCCAGCCCAAGGTGTCCTGATGGGGTTCTGCTCAGGGGAAAGCACTTTCCTTCAGAATGGATGAGGTTCCTTCAGAGTGGAGGAGAGTGGAGGAGGTGGACAGAGAGATTGGAGTGAATTAGCAGCTGCTTCTGGGAAGAAAAGAAGAAAATAAACAATTAAACAAATAAATCCTAAGAGCTAGATCCTCTCCTCCATGGAAGTGACCTCATCCCCACTGTAACCTGCAGAGAAATGGCTAGATGTAATTACAGGCCTTTTAGTCTCTTGCTTGTGGTATGTATAGTTCAAAGGGAACCTTTCAGAGCACAGTTGTTCTGAAAGGAATAGTAAAATAAACAAATAAAAAGCAAAAGTCATTGTTCTCCATGAGAGATTTTCTAACAATTGGTCTGTGCTAGATTATAACTGAACCCAGACATTATTTTCAGCCTATCTCTCTTTATCCCAGTGAAAGGACTTAAGTACTCCCTTAATTTATTTGTTTTATTTAACAGAATTATCATATTTTATTCTTTATTTTATTCTCTCTCACAATTTTCCTTGCTTTTTATGGGGCAAGAGGTGGGGCAGAGAGAGTTTCTAAGACCTTAACATGAGCCTGAAATGTTGAATGACTACATAGAAGGCAACCACAATAAAAGAAACATCTGGTGTTCATTTGTCAGGATTGAAATAAGACCCTCTAAAACATCATGCATGTAGTTGAGACTGGCTTATACAAAGCACAAAGTTTCAACCCATACATCAAATCTAGCAGTGAAACTTTTCTTTCCAGGATGATGAATTTCACATCTTTTACCAAAATTAATGCATGCCCCTTGCTATTGTGCCTTGAGATACCGTGACAGGTAGTGAGGACCTGAGCTACGACCTTGAGTACCAGAACTGAGCTCTAGGGAAACACTTCAGGCTGGCAGTGAATAATTGACTGTTTAGCTGGGAGCAACTAAGTAGTGATCACATAAGCTAAGCCACTCTTTTAAGCCTGACTGTGCTTTTTGCTTTGGCCTGACCCACAGGAGAAAATGCTGTGTACTGACAGGGTCTGGTGTGCCAACCATCAGCCAGGTGATGCTCAGGGTGGGACTGGACAGTCCCTGCCTGGGCAAAGCCAGATGCTGCTCCCACAGAGCAGGGGGGAGGCAGCAAGGATCCCCTGCATCTTCCTTATGGCACCTGGGCCATGGGAAGGCATGATGGGTGGTGGTAAAGAAGACAAGAGCTGGATAGACAAAGGCTGGAAGAGATTGCTGAACTGGGAGACAGAGGGAAGGGAAAGGCTTTCCTCCACCTGCTGTGGGACCTTCTCTCTCTGCCTGACCAAGCTGCTTCCAGTTCACTAATGATGAAGTGAAGACACCATGGATCCAGTCTCTGGGTGTGTTATTTGCTTCACTAAAATGTTATTAACTTTTTGCTTCTTAGGGATTCTCTTTAAAAATTGACGATCCACTTAGCTGCTAAAATTGGCTTTTATCCATTTTTCTTTCTGGAGTAGGGAGCCAGAAACTGTCCTGGCAACATGAAAACTTTGTGATGTCAAGGGTCTTTTTATATGAAAAACTTCTACAGGATCCAGTGTGGAGGACATAACTCTGGCTTTTTAGAATGATTAGTAAGAAAACTCAGGAAGAAATCCCTTCATTCATTGGCAGTAGATGCAAAGAAGGTCTGTAATAATTAGCTCAGGTACCTTCAGAAACCTCTAGTTGTGTTTGGTGTTTGTTCCTATGTATTTTAGTGTCACCATCTAGAATATATTTGCATAAATAGGTACTTAACTTTTCCATGCCTCGTGTCCCTTTGCAGGGGCTGCTGGCAGGCACAATATATGGCTACACTTCTTGGCTCGACCAGCCAATTACTTTGCCACTTATCTTCATGTCACTGCCCAGCTTTGTTATTGCAGCCTTCAATGCCACTTCTGTCTTCATCAACACTGTCTCATTCATGCTGTTTGCTTTGATGACTTTGCTGGGCAACCTCTTTCGTGTTCCTGTCTCCTTGTGAGAGAGGCTTTTTCTTCTTCAGTTTGCCTGTCTGGCTCACAAACCCCTGTGAATCAAAGGGAAGGTATTAACCTTGCACAGAGGAGCTGTGCTGGAGGATGAGTGCCAGTGCTCTGCATGCTCTGGCTCCCCTGGAAGGCAGAGGGAGGAGGACTGAGCATGGCACATCATGAAACATTTCATCCAGTACCTCTGGCTGAGATGCTCGAATCAAACCATGTAAGTTTGTTAAATCATTGTGTCACTTGCTGGCTGTGAAAATCCATTTTACAGTGGTGATTCAACATTTTACAGTGGTGATTCTGCACAGCAAGAGCATGTGTTCATGTCTCAGAGCTTTTACTGGGTCCTGAACACATGTTCAGGTCTCTACTGAATCGGTTCCATGAATACCTCATATAAAATGCAGGACACTTTTGTGGGTTCCCATCACAAGTACTTCATTCACATTTGACATTGTATCAGTGATGGGTGTTTCATATAATGAAAAAGAATTCCAGACTCGTAATGAGGTGATTGTTTGACTGCTTTGGTCCTCCTGTGTTTAGTGATGTGTTACTGACATGAGCAAAAGCATGGCATGAGGAAATAATAGATTTTGTATGTAAGGTAATTGTCCTCTGTGCTGTGATACCAGGAAATCCTCAGTTTTGTCTGTTTTCCCTGACAAGAAAACCTTTCCTTTGACACTTTTAACATTTGAGTCAATTTATGAGGTGACATCTGGAACTCTGTGCTTTTTGACAAGATGTTCTTCAATTTTGGCTTGGAAACACCATCTAAAATGCAAGTGTCCCTTCCAAATTGAACTTCCAAGTTCCCAAAATCATTATGGGAAACTCCTGAGGAAAGGTTTTCTTTTAGAGATTGATGCATTGAAAATACTGAGTGCAATTGTCCCTGTGGTGTCTTGGGGTAGAGTTAGAGGTACTGAGGGTGAGGAGTCCCAGATGTGTTCATTGTATGATGTTTGACCAGTGTTAGTGAGCTGGATCCTGTTAGCACTGTTAGCCAGTGCCTTCTGCTTCAGCTGAAAGAGAAAAACTGGTTTATGCAGCTGTGTTGAGCTCTCTCTGCATCTCTGACCCACTTAGCTCTTGCTACTGCCTAGTGGAGGAAGCAGTGACAACATCTCTGTAATGACACCTGGGCCAGAGCTGATCCTGCGTAAAAACAACCACCCACTGACCCCAGAACCTCCAGGGTCAGGAAGGAAGAGAGGGATTTTTAGGCCCCTGCAAGGCAGCACCAAATTCCATGAAGTGCAGTGAGTAGCTCTCATTTACTAGCCCTAGTTATATGTTGGTTACTGGCAGAATTGAGCAGGTTGTTGTTTGCAGGGCTGCAGTTTCCATAAAAGTAACTGGGATATATTTTGAATGTGAGTGCCATCAGTGATGTCCCTGTCCCAAGCAGTGTGTCACAGCAGGAGTGGATGGCACTAGTACGGGTCCCTACCTGGGAGTTTAACAGTAAAAACTGTGTCATAGGGGTTTTAACACCAAGCAAGATGGCAGAAAAAAATACATGAGAGTTGGCCGGTCTAGCATTCACCAGTCTGCAGCAAACACACAACACACAAACACAGCCTTGGGAAGCAGAGAACTACTTTTGGCCCAGCAGCTCAGGACTGAGTAAGAGAGAGGGACAGAAGTGGTCCTGTCTGGACTGCCATTATTAGTGGGGATTTTATGAGTGCTCAAGAAGTGGAGGGATTTGTCTGGCTCTTTTGCAAGTGTGCTCAGGTCCTGATCCAGCACAGGATCAAGCATGCACTGAGTGTTTTAGCATTGAAGTTCAGGTGTTTGGAAGCATGATGCTGAGGTATTTTGCTGATTCTGTGCCTTAATAACAAGAGGTGAAGGTAATAAAAGCCCTCTCCCATCTCCTCAGCGAAGATCATTGCCCAAATTCTGAAGAATCAGTTTTAAGGAGGTATTTTAAGCTGATGTTTTGCCTAGGTCAGATTCATCAGTTCCTGAGCTGAGGATGCTCCTAGTAGAGTCTCGACATGTTTTGGTAAAGTGTGTGTGGGCTGTGGGGGCCTCTGTAAGAGGAGTCACTTTTCAATATAAAAGGTGCTCTATCAAACATCAGAAGAGAAAATGGGAAATGCAGCTTCACAGCCGGTGGTCTAAATATTGGCACATGATCCTCTGCAGCAGTTTTAGATTTTGAAAAGCAGCTTTTCCAGCACGTGTTTAGAATTGGAATAATTTACAATGTGAAGAAAAAACAAATTACAGATTTCCAGTGTAAGCATGAAGGACCAGTCGACTCCTGTTTCCATCTACTGCTTCCTGTGCCAGGTTTCAACCTCTGAGGAGCAGAGTAGGGCCCAGGAGAAGGCCTCTTCTGGGACAGGAATGCACAAAAGCTAAAGGACACTTAGTAATGTGAGCTGAAATCTGATACACTTTGGAGCCTGAAGTCCTGCATAGCTGAGGTGTGGTCATCTCCTCCTGAGCCTGGATGAGGAGCAGTAACCTGGGCTGGCTGTTTATCCTCAGCACCATGTCAGCAGTGGCCAATTATGGGGTATGTGTGTTCACCTGTCCTTCTGTGCAAATCCAGCAAGAACAGCCTCTTTGCCAGAGATGGGGGTTCCTGGGGTTATTACATGTGGTAATTGAAATACATCATAGCAACTGCTGAGAAGGTGCTGGTTTAAAGATCAGAGCCTGTGGGCTGTGGCTCTCAGTGCACAGCCTTGCCTTGGAAAGCTGCACAAGAGCAGGATTGCCTTGAGGAATGAACATCTTGAATTTGAGAGCCAGATTTCCTCCAAATGCAAGTGGACAAAACTCTGTTGGCAACAGTGAGCTTGTCTCTGAGGATTTTACATTGTTCAGCTCCTTAAAGAAAATACCAGCTTGCTGAGCAAACACAGTCCCCTTTGCTTTGCCGTCTCTGCATTGGTGTCTGCACAAATTCTCTTTGTTGCTGCTGGTCTTGGGGGTTTTGCTGGGGGGTTTTGTGCTATTTTGTTTTGTTGTGGGGTCTTTTTTTGATTTCTTGTTTGTTGGGTTTTTTGGCAGGTTTGTGTTGGGGATTTTTTGGGGGTTTTTGTTTGGTTTGGTTTGGTTTGGTTTGGTTTCTTCATTTTCTTGTGGTTCTCTTCCTTTTGCATGAATTGGGTCACTTTCCAATCTCCTTCCATTAGAGCACGGTAACTAAATCCAATGTGACAGTTCCCCAACTGTTCCAATGTTTTCAAGAGGGAGGTGTGAGGCAGCAAAGGAAGGCTCTGCCCTTGAAGTAATTTAATCTCTTGGAAAACACAGTCTCGGGTCCTTCCAGGCACTTCATTGACTGACTTTTCAGCAAAGTGCTGAAAACCTATTCAGACTGTGTTTTGATGGGTAAAACAGATCTGGGAGGCAATTCATAAGGAAAGGGGAAAATGGGCAGGGAAATGTGAGCTACACATGGAGTTAGTGTGGAAATGTCCATCCTCTCGGGCTGACCTGCACATTCTCAGGCTGCTGCTCTGTGCAGGAAGGAAGGAAACAGCCCCTGTCTGCTGCTTCTGTCCTCACCTGCTGCCCTGTGGTGAAGTGGAGCCAGTGTGAGCCATAGAAACCCCTTTGCTGTGTCAGGAGGAGACAAACTGGGCAGTGTGGGCTCCAGGGGAGAAGAACTCCAGCACAGTCAGTGGTGGGGAGGAGAGCTGGAGGGCAGGGCAGAGGGTGAGCTCTGTGCTGCCCATGGCATTGCTGCAGCCCCAGGTCCCTGAACTGCTGCTGTGCACACAGGGCCTGGGGAGCAGCATCACCCCTTGGCAGAGCTCCCTCCAGCCCCTCCTCCTCTGAGGAAGCTTCCTAGAAAAGGAGGGTTCTTCAGCCTGGAGAAGAGGAGGCTCAGGGGAGACCTCAGCACACTCTACAACCACCTGAAGGGATGTTGTAGCCAGGTGGGGATTGGTCTCTTCTCCCAGGCAACCAACAGTAGAACAAGAGGGCACAGGCTTAAGGTCTGCCAGAGGAAGTTCAGGTTGGATATTAGAAAGAAATTCTTTACAGAGTGAGTGGTCAGGCACGGGAATGGGCTGCCCAGAGAGGGGGTGGATTCACCATCCCTGGAGGTTTTTAAGATGAGACTGGACGTGGCACCAAGTGCCATGATCTGGTAATCACAGTGGGGTTGGATCAAGGGTTGGACTTGTTGATCTCAGAGGTCTCTTCCAACCCAGCTGATTCTGTGATTCAGTTGGTCCCGCACAAATGCAATCCCATTAAGATAACAAATTTTGTTAACATCATGCCAAACTCCTCACAAGAACAGCTACAATCTTTTGGAGTTTTTTGGAATGGCTACATTTTCTTTTCACCTCTGATGAAACCAAATCCATGACCTGTGTTCTGAGACCTACACCATATACTGAATTCTGATCAGACAACCCCATCATTGCAGTGCATTCCACTGTAAACACAGATGCTCAGAAAAATTATTGCTGTAGGCATAATACTTGTGGTTTAGGTGTGTATTTTCTTGCAAAATTGTTATAATTAAAAGCACTGATATGAGAGGTCCAGGAATGTAGAACTTTGTATGTTATGTGAGGCCTGTGTGTGGTAAAGGATTCATGTAAATTCTGCACCACAAGGCAATAAGCATTGCAGAAAAGAGGACTTTAAAGGTATATCTGAAAACCAGAAGGAAGAACAAACTCGAGGATTCAGGATGGATCCAAGGACCCCATTCCAGTAGGGCAGTGCAGATTTCTTCTGGAGACCTCCAGCTCTGCAAAGGCCCATATCCCCTTGATGTTTCTGACTCCCCACTGTTTCAAAGGAAATGCATTCTGCGTGTAGCTGCAGTTGTTCAGTTGTACTTGCAGGCAGAAGTGACCTTGTAGATGAGTGTAAAATTGGTACCAGCTTGTAATTATTAAAGATATTTGTTGAAGTAAATGTCTTTTCTTACCTATCTCTGAGTAATGTCATTTCCCCCTACAGTTCCAGTTGGAATCACTGTACTTGGATCTACGTCCCACCCAGCTGAAGTCCAGCCCAGCCAAAAGGAGCTCATTACCTTCCCTATACCCTTTGTCTTTCCCGTTCACTGAGGAAAACATAATTATTTGATGTATTCCTCAGAGCTGTTTCTCAGACTTGGCTTCACATTTGACTTGCCTCTTTCCTGTGTTTTTATGGCCCTTCTCTGTAGAGTCTTTCCCCATGATATGTCTATGATAATGACAGCCACAGGGCTAAACTTTAACCCTGGGACCTGAGTCTGCTGCTGTAACATTCTTTTCTCTGTCTCGATGATTTGGATTGTTCTATCTGCAATGATTTTGCTGTAACAATTCTGACTCATCTGCACAGACTTGCTTGTTGTAACTTTATCTTGCTGAGCATAAGCTACTTGTATTCACTCTCAAGACCATTCTTAGCTACAAACTGTTGGCCTTTTACCATTTGGCACTCAGTACAGTAAGTTTTGGAATAATCTTGTAACCGTGGGCTGGACTCTGCTTCTCTTTTCCACGTGCAACAGTGAATTACTCCTGGGTAGCCTCTTTGGTTTCACTGGGCATCCTGGAGAGACTGCACACAACTCCTTCTGAGTAAGGCCAGGAAAATCTGCTCTGAATTATTATCATTATATAATAAAGAATCTCCAGATGAACTCATTGGATGGATGTCAAACTCAGTATCCTTTGAAAGAGTGAAGTAACAAGAACAGATGTGTCCCTGTGTCAGCAGGTGTCACAAATGCAGTGAAGAGATGCCTGTGCCTGGGCTCTGATGCTGCAACATCCATCAGCTCATGCTCTGTAAGAACCGGGCTAAGAAAACTGTGGATAATTAGCATAATTGAATAAACTCATCTCCAACCAGAACTATAATACCACACTATCAGCTAGTATAGAAAGCTTTCAGAGACTGTTATGGGTAGATTTAAAAGTGCCTCGCTGAGCCAATAAGCTGATTTATTACTCTTTGATCTTTCTGTGCCCAGGGCTACCCTCTTTGCAGTTAATAGTAGTCATTTTTGGTAACGATGAAGCTGCTTTAAAATGAGCATTGATGGAGACTTATTTAAATGCCATGATATAAACTAAAAATAGCTCTTGTAGCCACAGAGAGCCATGCAGTCATTGAGAGATGATTGGATTTAACAGTTTCACTGAACCAAACAGCTCCTTTCAAGTTCAAGATTTAGACTTCCCCAGAACAGCAGTTGAAGTTCATTGCCATGATGAAGAATAGAAACACCTCTGGTTGTTTATTTGTGTAGTGTGTCAAGGTCTGTTCCTGTCTGCATTATGCTTTATCAGACAGTTAGCACTAACTACTTTGGAGGAGATAATAACTAAAACTTGGGGATTGCTAAAGTTAATTTTTAAAATGTTGTAGGGTTTATGTTGGCTCTGATGTAAAACATACATCTTGAACTCTGGAAGTGGCATAAACAAGTCACTGGCTGCTTTTCTTTATCCTCCCATTTCCAATTGCATTAGGAGTGCATTCATATAAGAGTACCTGTCTAAGCTTTTTGGAAAATATTCTTTGAGTATGAATGTGATGTGAATTTAATGAAAGTGGAAGCAAATAGCTGAATTTTCATACTGTTTCAGATAGAACAGTGCATTTTCTTAACTGCTTGTGTGACAGTGAAATCACTGAACCACAGAACAGGTAAGGTGGGTCATCTGGTCCAACCTCCCTGCTCAAGCAGGGTCGTCCCAGACAATATTGTACAGGATTGCATCCAGATGGCTTTTGAATGTCTCCAGTGAGGGAGATCAATCAGTATCATACATAAAGTTTCATTATTCTAACTTGCATTTTTCTGTGTATTAGGGAGAAATGGGGAGGAGGTACTGTATATGAAAGTGTATTTGTAAAAAAGACATTAATTTGGGGGTTTGTCAGATGAAGTTCTTAAATATCAGTACAGTGACATCCTGGTAGGAGTTAATCTTCACAGAACTGATCCAAGTGATAGAGAAATATTAATTTCCTAAAGCAATAGATCATATCAGCATCAGCAGTGAAGGGCTGTGTTTCGGCCACTCTCCTCACACAGAGCTTTAGGCCATGGGGGTTCCTCTAGAAATGAGAAGTGCAGAAGTATCTTCTTTATTTTCTATTCTTGTCTGACCCAGAGGCTTTTTCTGTCACTGTGCTTTCATGTGAGGATGGGGATATAACAAGGAGTTTTAAATTTCATGTCCTTTTCTTTTTCCTCACTAAATCCAACCTTGGCATCTCACTTAGAGTGTGAGTTTGTCTCCTGCTGTTGCTGTAACCAGGCACCCTGGTGAGACACAGCTGGCAGAGACCCAGCCAGTTTATAGCAAAGAGGTAAAGATGCTGCATTGAGTCTTCCTGCAGGTCTGTGGCCTTGCTACCACTTCTCTTATTTTTTTAAATGCTTTTCTCCATCCTGTTTATTTGGTAAAGATATAAAAGGGGATGTGGAACAACCAGATGCTGTGACTCTGCTACTGCCTGTTCCCAGGGGACCGTGGTGACCATGCAAAGTCCTGGTTAAGGTTCATGAGCTTTCCCTCCCATCTCCAAACTCCAACCAGCCCTACAGGGCAGAGGTGGCTCTCGGGAGGATTGGAAGAATACACCAGAATTTACTGGAGCCTACATTTCACAGGGTAAACAAGCTGAAAACAGTATCAGAATAATGTTTTGTCTCCAATTCTTTACACTTACAGGAATTTGCAGGAAAATGACACACAGGCAGGATTCGATTTCTTAATTTGTCACACCTTTAAATTCTACCAGTTTTATGTAAACTTAATATTCAGATAGATAATAATAAAACATTAGATTCCTACAGTACCCTTCTTTTAAGTTGAAGGCTAAGGGATGTGATTTTTCTTCATATTCTCCTGATCAAATTCCAAATATCAATTATTTCTTTCTGTCCCACAAGTGAAACAATTAGACTGGGGGAGATGCCAAGAACTCAAAAACTGTTCCACTGTGTTGGCTCTTATGCCTGGTGGCTTTGTGAAGGAAATGCCTACAACACTCCCATCATTTTTCTACACATGCACACAGTGCTGCCCTAATATTCTCATCCACTTCACCATTCCATGGTGTCTAGAGATCACAGAGAGTCACTCGAGCACAGCCACTCCAAAACAAGCAGTAGTATCATGAGCAAATGACCTTCCCTTTTCTCTTGCTGTCTGTGCCCAAGGCCAGGAGATGAAAGGTTTTAATCTATTCTGAAAGCAGAGTGCTGATGCGCTGCTGCTGGGCTGCCACAAGCAGCAGTAAACAGGCTCCTACATGTAACAGGATGGTCATGCACTCAATTAGTGCTCTTTGAGCTGGCCTTACACAATATTTACATTCCACTTCAGACACACATTCAGAATCGGGAGACTATGGTGTAGATCCCTTTTCCTATTTACTGGTGGGTTTATTGTGAAGGGCAAAGGTCTGTGCCAAAAAACCCCTAAATTTTACAGACCCTGCAAGGTACTGAGGGCTTTGAGTCCTTGCCTCAGGCAGCATCCCACTGGTCCAGCTTCAGTCAGAGTCCCACACAGGTAGGCAGCTGTCAGTGTGTCCTTTCAGTGTGTCACTCACCCCTTCTGCTCCCGCCTCCCTTTTCACTGCCATTGTGAGGCTGTTTTTATTTCACATGGTGGCCACCATCTCTTCTTGCCAGATGTGATTGTTGTCACAGCATCCACAGGAGGGCATGGCATTTGGGAGCCCACTGCACACATTGGTTCCCTCGTCAGGATCATACAGTATACTCAAATACTTCCCCAATTTGTGCCTGGCCTTTCCCAGGGTTGGGGACTCCCTCTGGAATGGCTGAACTGGTGATGGGAGTCATTTCAGAGGCCTGAGGAAATGGCTTAAGCCAGTACTACAGTCTGTCAGTGGGGTTTCTTCCTCCCCAGAGTGCCTGTGGTGTGGCACACACATAGAGTCAGTGTCACACCCCTCCTGCATGTGAACGTGGCACCACCAAGCCTTCAGAACTGTCACATAAAACAGAATTTGAAACCTTTAGCCAGAAGCAAACTGTGCTGTCACAGTCATTAGTCTGAAAACCAGGGGAAGTGCATTGGAGATTGTTGTGAAAGTATATTCTGTTTAATCACAGCTACAGGCAGTGTCTTTCTGAAGCAAGAAATAAATCATAAGAATGAAAGTCTGATTTAACAGCACAAAGTCAGAAGGAGTTATCTGCTGTTTACCTTCAAAGGGAAGGTGAATCTTGTTTTTTGTGTCTGTAACTGTTCTAATGAGATGTTTTGTAATTAAGTCCAAGATGCTTAGCCCATTTCCCAAAGGCAAATATTATTTCTAGAACTGGACTGTCTCAAAATCATAAGCAGCAAGGTATTGTTCTTCTGCAGAGAGGTTTGTTGGTGTCACTTGAGAAGACCAGCAAACCTTCCCCATGCACAACAGTGGGCAAAGATTATTGTAGCTGGTGCCCCAGTCTGTGCCTTGTGTGGAGAGCAGCATTCCATTGTGACTGAAACAGGGTGCTGCATCCTACCCAGCCCTCAGTGCCCTCTACTGACCCAGGCTCCTGCTCCTCAGTTTCTGACTTGGCAGGTACAGCTCCCACATGTGGCACTGGAAGCAGAGGTATTTGGCATTGCATAGGCACCCTGTCTCCTGTGCCACACCTGTGCCACACCTGTGCCACAGCCTACTGAAATCTGTAGTGTGTCAAGTCCTCACTAGACAGTGAGTTCAGATTCCTGGAGCACAACAGGCTCCTGACACTCTTCAGTTGCCTTTATATTATTCACTCCCCCTTCTATTTTAGATCACAGACAGCCCTCTCAGTAATCTTGTTTCTGGTATTGGAACGCCTCTTTGTCCAAGGAAGCTGCTTCCATGACTGAACTCTCTCTTAGTTGGTTAATCTAAGTATTTTCATTACTATTACTCTGGCAGTAGATCACAGAATTTCAGAAACAACCCCCAAAAACCATTAGAGAGACCCCATTCAAAGCAGTGGCATTACGAGCAGAGCCCCTCCTGTTCCAGAAAGGAAGATGGATTCAGCTTAGTGGCTTTCTGTCATAGCTCATTAAGCAAACTCAAAATTAATCAATACACTACAATTTCTTCCTTTCCAGCTGTGCTACTCTGAAGTTGTGCCTCTGACATATGGGCTCCATTTCTCTTCAGAGATCCTGCTTAGGCTTGTGGCCTTCCTTTTAGCAGACATTGACCAGCCCGGGCCCAGATACGCTCACGGACTCGTTTGTACTGAGGAAATATCATTCACTATTATTTATGAATGGAAAAATCTACACAGAATTCCATCTCCAGCATATGGCATAATGGGGGCTTTAATCTTGGGAGGGCCTTTTTAAGGCAATGCTAGAAAACAGCACAGAGTTAAAAAGGGTGAGTGTTGTCTGTGGCCTTTTATGATTTAGGTCTGGCTGTTTGCATGGAACTATTGCATTTTTCTTTTGGATGTAGACCATTGCTTTTAAAATGTGCATGTAATGACATTTCTTCTTTTGTAAACTGTCTGCCCAGTCACAAAAGCTCTAAATGACATAAAAAAACAATGCCCTTTTTTCCCCCATTTTTTTTCTCTTCTAAAGGGAGAATCTCTTGTATGGGCTGGAAGGCCAGAGCCATCTGACAGGCTGGTGGCAGAAACTGAGTTCACACAAGGGGAGTGCTCTTTATTTGGTGACCCACAGTAATTAACGGTACAAAGGAAGTGTCTAACTTTTTGCTCTAAAAATTTGTGCTTTCACATTGCTGTTTAGGTTTCTGGCATGGAAAGGTGTTGCTTTTCTTTGCGTTACATTAAAATAAAATTTTAAATGTCCCTGCAGCTTCACTGTGGCCCCTTTTTCTGTCACCTCTTCTGAAAAGTAAAAAGATTGCATCAGCACAATCGAGTTTAAAGTTTAGCAATTCCCCTTATATAGTGCACCTATATAATAAATTTCCTATTTGTCAGCTTTTATAAAAACACCCTCCTGAAATTCAGCTGTTGTATTTCACCCAGGCTTACTTTGATGGCTGATACCTCGGAATTACATTGTGCCATGTTTTTCCTGTTCCCATTATGGGTGGAAGATGCTGCCATGTGGGATGCAGATGGAGCCGGAGGGGCGAGAGGAGCGCGCTCTGCGCTGGGGGAGCCGCGGGAGGAGCTGCGGGAGGAGCTGCTCCCTCCGCGGGACACACTGCCCGCACCTCGGAAAGGCTTCAGAGGCGTTTGGGGAGGGGCAGAATGGATTTCCTAGAATCTCAGCTTCTTAATGGCCTTTTTTGAGGGACGGGCTTATTTGTACTAATGGGTTGCATGAGCACGGTCTGCTGTGCCCAAGGGGCTGAAGGATGGCCCTGTGTATCGGCCAGAATTTCTGTTCTTCCACGATGTGTTATGTAAAGATTTCATGGAATTATGGCCCTTCATCTCAGCCAGAATTTTTGTTCTTCCATGATGTGTTGTGCAAAGATTTCATGGAATTATGGCCCTGCATCTCAGCCAGAATTTCTGTTCTTCCACAATGTGTTGTGCAAAGATCTCGTGGATGCTAAATTCTGAATTTAGAAGCCTAAACACAGCATCTTTTGGGAGAAATTTTGTTCATATTTTCCAAATTTGATTGCCTACAGCTATTCATCCAAGCATATAGTGAGGCTCCTCAGTAAAAGTACTGCGATGCATAGGAGTGCTGAGTACCCTCTCTTTTGACTGACATTAGTGGGAGTTCAAATTGTTATTAATTCTGAAGACTGAGGTTCTTTTATTTAGGTGCCTCATGATATAGTTTGCTACAAATTTCATCATCCAACTTTGAAAACTCTGGCCATAATCACTTAGGTCCCTAGAGATGACCCCTCTAATCTTAATTGGCGAGGAAGTGGCTTGAGTTATCTTGATGCTTTCCAGATAATGTTTAGACAAAGAATGTCTGCATTATTCCTTTTCAGCCTGAAATGTGCAGATCTAGTACTGGGGAGGAAGCCTGGAAAACAATGACCTCGTTGTCAGGGACTCTGATTTCTGTTGGGAACGGTCACTTGGACTGTTCAGTTAATAAGCCCCAGAAACCTTCTGAATTAGAAAGAGCAAAGGATGTTAGTTTAGAAGGTCAGAGGGTTAACAATGGAAGGAGCAGTTGTACTCAAGGTCACTTTCTGAGCAAGTTTAGCGGGACAAAACAAACCTGGGAGAAGGATTGATAGGAGTTAGAACATCTACAGTTTACATATTTCTAGACCTCATCTTCTCATAGTGTAAATTGTCATATCTTCCCTGGAACTTGTTCAGTTAGAGGTGTTTATATTGGTAAGAACTAACCCAAATGCTCAGACTGATTATTGCTTTGAAACAGGCTGATGAAAAGCTTTTCAAAAACATTTGGAATTTTAAATTGAATTAACAGATGAGATCCCTATTTCCTGGTTCTAATTTTTGTGGAATGCTAAATACTCTGTTTTGTTAGGAAAGGGAAAATGAGGTTTCTTCATCTTCTTTTTGTCTGTCAGATGTAGTGGAAAGCTTTTGAATTTAGCACACACACAAAGGTCAGGACACCAGAGTAAAACCTATGATTGTGCAAACAGCATGGCCTCTATAGCTGCAGGACATGGCCCTGCTGGGAGATCAGTCCAGACCTAAATGAGAGTATATTCCTTTGAATTTGCTCATTCTTCTTCTGGACATTTGGAAAAAATACCATGGGCCTCTGTCCCAGGAGATGAAGATCCTTTAGGAACCTCCAATGGCCACGCTCGGTCCATCTGCCCGAGGAAGTCAATCTTAATAGACCTGTGCTGTCTTCAGAGAGCTGGCACAGTTTGATTCCTTTTCTATTGACAGCTGTGGCTTTATTAATGCCTTTTGTTCAAGCAAATGAGAACTGCTGAGTTCCTGAAAGGCTCTGTGAAAATCCCTGGTTTCCAGTGTCCCTTCATGAAGAAGAAACCAACTTTTCTTCATTAGTGATTGTGGGGAGTGTTTCCAGCTTAACAACGAAACTGCAGCAATGTCACAGCCTGAGGCAGCAAAGCAAGGCTGTGACACACACAGCACCACTCCTGCTTTTCTGGCATTGCTCAGTTTGCTGTAGCGACCACATGGGGAAAATACCAGCCATAGCTGAACAGAAAGGTTGGGTTTTACAAGCTGCTTTATTAACTACTCTATCCCTTGCCTGACTGAAGAGCACATTTGGAGACATCTGATAAATACATCAGATGAGGTGTTCCCTTAAAAGCCTCTAACAGGAGAGTAGGAACTTTGTTACTGACTGTTGGACATACCTATGAAAGGCTCTGGCTTGCAGCTGGCTGGGTTTTATTTTCTAGAGATTTATGTAGATCAGTATGTTCCAACATCAGGAGCCCAGAAGCTCCTGCTTCAGATCCTCTGCTCCCCTGGCCTGGGCCTTGCCTTGGGCTGAACAAGTGCCAGTGACCTGGCTGCTTAAAGAGCTGCTCATTGTCTTGTCTGAAATGAAGGTATTGGGCTGAAGGGAGGTCTCACCAAAATAAGTCCAATCAATCTGAATATACAGTTTTATTTATCTTCCTTCAGCTAAAGGAGAGGAAAGGTGGGCAAAGAGAAAAGGAGGCTATTATATCTTATTTGCTAGTTTGTCAAAAATCCGTTGGAATTCTCCAGGATCTTGTTCATTCAGAGTGCCGTCCTTGACTCCCAGTTCCACAAAAATCCATTAAAACACCCATAATGCTCTTCACAGAGAATGGCTTTCACCCCAGGCCATGGATTCTGAAATCAATAAATCCTTGTTTTAGTTTTTTCTTTCTGAAGTACATTGTTTTACCCAACAAAACAGAAAGCTCTGATTAATCATGTGAATAGATTTTTTTTCTTCCTGTTCATACAATACTGTGTTTTAAACTTGGCAGATTGTTGATGTTGCTTCTAAACTGTTACTTTCTGCCATGTAGCTTTATCTGAACCGACTCCCTTTCAGCTGCCAAGCCACATGCAGAGTGTGACTTTGGGGAGAGAGGAACTGTGCAAGGCAGCTGGTGGTGGCTGGGCAGCTTGGGCAGAAGGTGATGTCACTTATGTTCCCAACACTCTCAGTCAGCTCCAATTTGTTATGTTACAAATGCTCAAACGTACATGAAAAGGTCCAGCCACTAAAAATCAGTGTTGGATGTTGGTTACAGGATGACTCTCCTGCACAACTATTTAGCAGTCTGTAAGTGGTTTTCCAAAGCAGTGTTCTAAACTAATTTATGTTACAGACAGAACACCACTCTGAGACTGAGTGCTCTTGATTTTCTTCCTACTGATATTTGTGGTTTTACTCTGGGACTGGCCCAGGAAAACACCCCCAGGAGCACCTCTGAGGCAGTTCCTGGTGATTGTGTCACTGCACTGCCACTGCACACTGTGGGTTGGCATCAAACTCCCCAGCAGCCTGCAGAGGGAATGTCCAAGTGAAAAGACAGGCAAACTCCCTTTGCAGTCAGAGCAGCAAATTTTACCTCGGTTAGGAAAACAATTCTCAATTTTATTGTATTCTTGTAGCTGATAAAAAGGTAGAAAGAGCAGGTGGCCAGTTTAGAGCCTGATTGTGGAAGACAACGCAGATCAATCAGTTCCCCATGAAAGGGAATATTATGGGCAAGGAATTAAAATGATAATATTTATTTTTCTTAATGAACATAAAAGTGGCTACCACTTTACTGTCTGCATCTAACAATGCAAGAATTCATTTACTTCCATGTTAGTTAAGTCTCAAAAATCAAAAGGACAACTCGGCACTGGAAATCCCTGTAGCATTTTAGTTTGGGAATAGTGGATATTCTTTCAGCTTAATGAGGGGCAGCAGAAGACACAAGGCAACAGTGCAGAAATGCTGTTATGTTGCATAGATTTGTATTACGTTTCACCCACTGTCAGGCTGGAGGCCCATGTAAGTTAATTTGGCAGGTAAATTTACGATGGCAATTTGCCTTCCAGTTGTATAATTTATTCATGTCAGGAATAATTTATTATATTCTGCCTTAAACCAATCTTTTTGTTTTACCTAGGCTACCACCTTAGCAAATAAAATCCATTGTTTGTACTGAGCCTTGTGTGACTTCTCAGTGGTCAGTCAGTAACCTCGGGGGGATAGTTCTGGTCACATTACTGGTCACTTATTTCTAGGGATGATGGAGTGCCCTGGTCCCATCTGTACATATATTACTTTCTTTTGTCTTAGAGGCACTGTTGGAAAGATTAATTAGGTCCATCTGCAGAGAAGGATCAGCCTTAGGGGATTCAGGTAAATAGAAGAAGTGCTGAGGGGCATGTTTTGAAAATCAAACTGTTTTCCATAACATTAATGGGAAAATTACATACAGAAGGAGCTTGAAAGAAAAGTAAAACTGCCATTTAGTCTGGGTTATTTCAGCACGACCTGATAAACATTTCCCACTGCTGCTGTGGTAGGATAAGGGTCTGTGAGAGGGCTGGGGCAAAGTCCACGGGCAGCATTCTCAGCTAATATAAGTCAGTACAGCTTTGTGATCTTCCCTTTAGAACAGCAGAGATTTGAATCGTGTCTGCCACAGGGATACAGTCTTTGTCCTTCATTTGAGTGATCCCAGACATGCAGGAAACTGAGCCTAACTCACATTCTGTCTTTTTTTTTTATTATTATAGTGCTATATTCCTTATGGGTCTTAAATTACAGCTCTGTTTTCCCTTCCTTTAAGTTTCTGTCCATATTTTCTTCCTTACCTTTTCCTTTGAACAGCTCAGCATAAAAATGAATCCAATAGTATTGAGCTGATATGATCACAGCTTGTAAAATAGAAACTCAGCTCTTACTGACTTCTATATAACTATTATATGCATAATTAATTGGTGTAACTAGTGCATAAACCATGTGAAATTTGCTGCCATATAAGTTACATCCCACTCAGTTGCTTTCCCAGCCTAAGTGGAGCTTTGTATTCCACAATGCCATGGGATTACAATCCACAATGTTTTCATGAAACACCAAATGGAAAACCAAAAAGATCATTTTTCTCACTGAGCTTTGGCTGTTTTAAGGGATTGGAATATTAGAGCTGTTTTGCTTTTCAACTTTTGTTGGGGTGAAGTGAGATTCCTTATGAGTTTGGAGTTCAGCTCCTGCTGACGTTTAAATTAATTAGTAAAGCCAGAGAAACATGAGGGATTTTTTTTTGAGAAAGAGAGGGAAAACATAAATTATTCAAAAGAAAAAAGAAGTATATGGAAAGGACACCAAAAACATGCAGCTCAAAGGGAAAGGGGAGGAATGACTGTTAATCTGTTCAACTCCTGTTTGTACACAAAGAACTGCTGGTGAGAGGGAAGACAGTGGGGACAGCAGTGGGGACAGCAGTGGCCCCTCGGTCTCACAGAGGAATGACTCCTCCTGGGGCTGAATTGGAGGCCCAGTTCTGAATAGCTGCTAATTCTGCAGGGTGCAGTGCTGGAAGGGAACTGCCTCCCTGTGTAAATAGGTGTGAATGTGTCCACATTGCCAGAGAGAGCCAGTTAGACACCCTGGGGTGTAACTGTGCCTTTTGTTTCAGCAGCTGAGCTGCAGAGGTGCAATGGTACCTCATGTCTGCAGATAAGAGTGTAATGGAAATAAAAATGTCTTTTGATTCGATGTGTTTCGGATGAAGAGCTCAGTGTGCTGCCACTGCAAAACAGAGGCTTTTCTGACTGGAGGCACTTCTTCCTTCCAGCCCAATGCACCTTGTAGGTGAAGAGCATTCTGAAGACTCCCTCCTGGTCTGCATGAAGTAGGTCCATGGCCACAGTCCAACCCCTGGAACATGAGTCCTGCACTGGAGAAACCCTCTCTCAGGTGACTTCTGCCGAATAGTTCTTGTTTGGATCAGTGGTGCAGCAAACAGAAGAACAGTTGAGGAACTTAAATGGTCCTTTAAAGAATAAAGCGTCCCTCCTTAAAATCTTCTGGGCCAATGTATTTCTCAGGTGGAGACAGGTGTAGGTGTTCCTGTCTGTTTGTGCTGCACAGACTCTTACAGGTGGGTAAGGACCTTGTTCTGCAGGGCCGAGCCACATCCCTGGGCTCCAGTGTCCACGCTCTGCAGGATTCTGTCCATGCTCTGCAGGATTCTGTCCATGCTCTGCAGGATTCTGGCAGCAAGGCTGGGCCCTGGGGGCACATTTTCAGTTGTGCAGTGGGAAGTTGAGAGTGAGGGACTGAGCAGGGTTTTTCTTCAGTGTTTCATAGCAAAACACAGACTCGCTATGGGTTTGGTGGGCCTGCAGCCTTACATTTGAAAGCCTTAAACCTCCCTGAAATGGGAAATGATTTGTGAGTCTGTCTTTTTTTTTCCACAAGTGTTTCTCTTTGAGGCAATTGGGAATTGTTAAAACAAAGTATTTCAAATGGGGACTAATTTATTGTCATTTACTAAAAAACTGGAAAATGCTTCATGCTCTGATGTTTGGTTTTGGTTTGTGTTGTTGTTCTGTTTGGTTCCTTTTTAGAGAAACCCTGTTATTGAAAACAGATATTCCTAACTTAAATTTTCATTTCCTGGAATAAAAAAGACCAACAGATTTTCCATCAAAATATTTCAGTTAAAGAACCATGCCAGGTCTCCAGGGTGTCCTTCTGAAAAGGCAGAAATAAAAATCAGTAAAACAAGAGTGACAATCTACAGACAAATATTTGGTTCTGCTCTCTGTTTCTCACTCAGGTGAAATTCTTCCTGGGATAAAAAATGAGAGCAAATTTCAGCACAGAGAAACTGGAGAATCTTGCCTAACTTATGGCTAAAGTAACTCCCAGATCTGTTAATTTTCCAGCAGTAAACATGTTTTATACATAGCTCAAGTAACCTGCATGTTCATTTTAAAGAGTGAGTCCAGCAAGTGAAGACGGTTGTGAATGTACCAGGAAGGTGGCTCAGCAAAGGTTTTCCTTTAATTAAAATACATCTGGGCTTTGTTCTGAGTGGGAAATCCCAGACCTCTGAATATTTTGAGCATTTCCTTATGCACAACAGCAGCAAAAATACTCCATATGCCTTAACCTGTCAAATCGTGTTCCCTCAATCATGTGGGTAAACCAGCTGCAATAGGGAAGTTTAATGTAGAATCTTTGACCTGAAACTATGGGATTCAAAGCAAGGACAATGGCAACGGTCATGGAAAGTCTGGGAGGTGCAGAGCAGCACTCTGTAACACTCTGGTGTTCATTTAACTAAGTGTGAAACAGCCTGATGTGTTTCTCCATGAAACTTGTGACTGCCATGGGCACTGCTCTTTCTGGTGCCGTATGAATGACTTCCAGCTCCACACCTGTACCCACCGAGTGCCCAAAGCAGCCCAGGGCAGGGAGGGAGTGTGGCTGTGCCTGGGGAACGATCCAGGCACGGCGTGGCTCTTTGTCCTTCACCTTTCTGGAAGGGGCAGACTCAGCTCAGGGGCAGAGACAACAGCTCCCCACCCTTGGGCAGGCTGTGCTCCTGGCACCCCTCTGGCCCCTGGCTGTCCCGTGTCTGGGCAGGGCTGTGCTCCTGGCACTCCTCTGGCCCCTGGCTGTCCCGTGTCTGGGCAGGGCTGTGCTCCTGGCACCCCTCTAGCCCCCGGGTGTGCCGTGGCTGCCTCGCAGGCAGTGCTGGGCAGGCTGTGCCCCTTTGGCCCGTGGCTGCCCCAGGGGCAGTGCTGGGGCAGGCTGTGCTCCTGGCACCCCTCTGGCCCCTGGCTGTCCCGTGGCTGCCCCAGTGGCAGTGCTGGGCAGTGCCCGATGTGCAGCCCCGCCTGGATGGGAGCCCTGTCCGTGTGGGCAGCTCCGCAGCTCCGTGTAAGGGACTGATGTGCTTCGGCCCCGCCGCGGTGGGATGGACCGGACACGCCGTGAGCCTGGGCACAGTGCACCTGGCTGGGGTGCCCTCTGCCTTTCCTGCCCGCCTCTGGCGCCTTTTATCAAGTCCTCAGTGCCCCCATTTGTGGGACAAGTGACAGTGGGGCTCTACTGCTCCCGGGGGGCAGCAGGGCGGCCGGGCAGGGCGTGATGGATGGCCAGGGCAGGGGGCTGGCAGGCGGGCAGGGGGCCGGCCGTGTGGCGTGTGCCGGCCCGGAGGAAGGGGTGGGGGTCGGTGGGTGTGCCCGCTGTCGCCGCGCCCGCCTCGCTCAGAAGGTGCCCGAGCCGCCGAGAGAGCAGCAGCGCCGCGTCCCGCCGCCCTCGCAGCGTCCGCCCCGCCATGCCCAACTTCGCCGGCACCTGGAAGATGAGGAGCAGCGAGAATTTCGACGAGCTGCTCAAGGCTCTGGGTGAGGCTGCGGAGCCGGGAGCGGGCGGTGTCCGCGGGAGGGGCACGGCGGGCAGGGCATCCCCGCTCCGGGGTGTGCGGGGCACCCGGCACAGCCCCGCAGAGACTGCGGGCACGGCATCCCCGCTCCGGGGTGTGCGGGGCACCCGGCACAGCCCCGCGGAGACTGCGGGCACGGCATCCCCGCTCCGGGGTGTGCGGGGCACCCGGCACAGCCCCGCGGAGACTGCGGGCACGGCATCCCCGCTCCGGGGTGTGCGGGGCACCCGGCACAGCCCCGCGGAGACTGCGGGCACGGCATCCCCGCTCCGGGGTGTGCGGGGCACCCGGCACAGCCCCGCGGAGACTGCGGGCACGGCTCGGAGCCCTGCTCGGGGAGGGGCGGCCGGGGCACGGCGCGGTGCCTGCCCCACCTGCGCCTGCCCCACTTGCGCCGTGCCCGGGCAGCCGCCGGAGCCCCAACGGGGGTCCCCGCCGTGCCCCGGCCTCGCCCCGCTCCCCGGTGTGCCCGATGCCGGGCGAGGTGAGCTCGGGGCACGGCCGGAGCCGTCACGCTGTGCTTTCCTCCCGCTCACCCAGGTGTCAATGCCATGCTGAGGAAGGTGGCCGTGGCAGCCGCTTCCAAACCCCACGTGGAGATCCGCCAGGACGGGGACCAGTTCTACATCAAAACTTCCACCACTGTCCGCACCACTGAGATCAACTTCAAAATCGGGGAGAGCTTTGAGGAGGAGACGGTGGATGGACGAAAGTGCAGGGTAGGAGGGGAGTTGATGTTGGGGGGTGTGTGTGTTATCAAGTTCCTTTTAGATGGACAAACACACGTGCTGCCGGTGACTCCAGACGGCGGCACTGCTGCCCACCACCCTCTGCTTGCCAGCAGCACTCTTTGAGGGTTCTTGGTGGTCACCACTCCTCTTGTCCCTCTTGCAGAATAAAACTGAAATCTGAAGGCAACAGAGCATGACAGGTCCCAAAAGCAGAGCTCGAGTACTTGTTTGCCGTTGGTGATTGCCATTGCCTCAGTACCATTTGGCTGGCAGGGTTTTGTAGGGCCCTTTTTGCTCCCCTCTCCCTGGAGACCTCAGCAGCAGGGAAAGCTCTCCCCAAGGAAAGCTCTCCCCAGGGAAACTTTCCCCAGCCTCTGTCCCTGACAGAATCACTGGAAATGGTGGAGCAAGAGAGACCTCAAGAGTCAGGATTTGGTGCACAAACCTGGCATAACTTTTGTCCTAGATGGAATCAGAGGAGTTCCCAAGCGGGATCACAGACTGTTTGCAGTTTGGGGTTGAAAGCCTCATTCATGCCCTTGCCAAGTGCATGTCTGCAGTTTGCTGATCAGAGGGTAGGACAGACTTTCAGGTGGTGTTACACCAGCCACAGTTACACATTCTCCTGGAGCAGAAGTGCTTTAGAGGGCACTCACTGGAGTGTTCTGGGCGTGATTCTTTGTGTGAGACCTCATTCCTCTGCCTTTCTAACCACTTCTGTGGCGGTGGAGGGAGATTGAAACCAGCAGTATGTGGCACCAGGGTCTCTCTGGTGTAGGTACATCGGGTCTGAGGTACTGGGGGCCTGGGCCACAACTGTCTTCTGAAAAGATGGATTAGTTACTGAGCACTTTACTGTCACACTTACAAAAAAATATATAAAATTCTTACAAAAGAAGTACCAAAAAAGAGTATCTGATTGTAGTCCCAAATGAGGGTCCAGTTTCAAAAGCATCCAATGATGGTGAAATAATCTACTTTCCAAAATATGATCTCTCCCAATTCTTGGGTCAGCTTCTGAGACAGTTTGCACCATTAAAAATTCAGAACTTACTGTCTTTGGTGCAATTGCTGTGA
This sequence comes from Sakesphorus luctuosus, assembly GCA_013396695.1. NCBI lineage: Eukaryota > Metazoa > Chordata > Aves > Passeriformes > Thamnophilidae > Sakesphorus > Sakesphorus luctuosus. Next base: position 71,705 of record VWZD01001346.1, on the reverse strand, counting down.
ACTAAAATTTATGAAAAAGGGAAGCAGATTCTGGGAGTCTGTGGACATTTAAAACATCCATTTGATCTCTGGGATGAGTTATTGTATATTTAACAGTTTGTTCAGGAAATGTTGCTGGCTGTGTTAATTTATCGTGCTCAGCAGAGATAATATTTTAGTGTCTTCATGCATAATGCATATACAATAAAAGTGACCTGCTTTCTAGGGAAGGATTTATTGCTGCAGATGGAAAAACAGTAATTACGGCTGTAAGCTATGAAAGTTGGAAAAACCTGAGAGAAGTGTGTTTTGTGAAGTAGTAAATTTTTTCCATGTGTTGTGGCATTATTTATAGTCCACTCCCAGGAATAAGTTGTAGTGCTGGGTGTATATAACCAAGATAAGACCACGGAGCAGAACCTGTCAGAGAATAAAATAATGCTGCAGAATGTAATTTGCAATATCTGGCAGAACTGCTGACTGGTGATAGATTTTGATATACTTTATGGGGTGGAGGGGCTTGTTCTGCCAACTAACTTGGTCCATTGTTCACAGAGACAAAGAGGGAGACATATGTAGTTGTATTGCAAGGCAGAGCTTCTATAACTGCCACTTGAGATGGCTTGTTGGCTTATAAAACCTATTGTTTTGGAAAATATTTATAGAGTAAACAGCTAATTTTAGATCAAAGTAAAGTGGGTTTTTTCCCTTGGAAAGTCTGGGAAGTGTTAACTGGAATTTGGGCATATATATGCACACACACACGAGTATGTATATGTATATAATCACAGACTAATGTATGTCTCCCCTGTGTAGTTATAAAGTGATTACTTGCACATTCATTACAGGGCATCCTTCTGCACAGCTGTTCCTTTGCACTGTGGAATAATAGTCCAGTGCTAGAAGGAAAAGCAACAGACTTGCCTGTTTGTGAAAGTTAAAAAAAATCCTATAGTTTGGGGTTCTTTCATTTGTCAGTGGTTTCATAATCGTTATTGAAATGCTTTGGGAAATGCCCAGACCCACAAATGTCACAAACACTTGAATTCTTAACCAAGTTTCTTTAATTTAGTAGTGATTTATTCTGGTTTGTTTAACATACAGTTAACTTGGTGCAGTGCCATAGAGCAGGAAAGATTGCAAGTGACAAACACTGCCTTATTTATGCCCACAACATGATATATCTGATTGTTTATGCTGTGGCTCTGAGGGGGCTCCAGTGACAAATAACCTGTCAGATCAAATCACATGTGTACAGACACTGCATGGTCGTGTTTCTGAATCACACTCTTCAACATTAAGCATTTTATGGCCACTGAGTGGCTTCACATTGAAAAGACACTTTTACAATTACTTTGTTATTGATATTTGTTATTGACCCCTTTCCAAACTGCCCCCTCACACCTTAACTTTGATTTCACCCCTTGCCACTGATGTCCTTTATCTGTCTGTGCGTTACTCCTTTAGTGAGCAATTATTCTCCCTCCTGCTCATTGTTGTCTCTGTCTCACACTGCTGGGGACTATAATTAATGTATTTCCTAATGGTTTTCTTGCCTGCAGAGTTTGGCCACTTGGGAGAATGAAAACAAGATCTATTGCAAACAAACTCTTATTGAGGGAGATGGCCCCAAAACGTACTGGACTCGAGAATTAGCTAATGATGAGCTGATTTTGGTAAGAACTTTGAACCCACTCAATACATGCACCATATTAACAGGGTTTTTTCTTGCCATGTAGTATGACTTATTATTTTCCCTTACTTGAATCTGTCTGCAATACTACCATTTCCTTAATCTTGTACCATGTAATTATGCATCACTTTTTTTCCTTTCTCTTTGTTTCTGTATTTTTTTAAGAACAAATGGAGACATATCCATGTTCTGACTTGCATTTTATTGTTGCAAACTTTGCCATACTTTTAATGGTACAATAATCACAAGTGGGCCACTTCTGCTCTGTAAATTCACGCCACCAAAGAATTTGCTTGATTTATTACAGATTTCCTCTGGTGAAAGTTAGATCAAGGCATTTGACCTCATTTCTGGAGGCTCTTCTTTTTAAGCCATGTGCATAATATTTTGCTTCTTATCCCCAGTCACGTGGTTTGTAGAGGGAGGGATGTGCATGTCTTTAGCATGCTCTAATCTCTCCTGTTTATGGAAAACATGTCCTTTCCTTCCTCAGTTCCCTGATCAGCTCTGAACTGGGTTCAGAACTGCCTTTCTGGGTTTCTCAGAACCACACAGGTTTGCACATGTGCTCTCAGCCACCATTCCCATGGTGTGACTCCCCCGTGCTGCAGGAAACTGGAGGTTCTGGGCAGCACCTGCAGCTGCATCCCCATCACTGAGGTGTTTCTGTTATCCTGGTTTCTGCTGGAGTTCAGTTCTCCTCACTGCCTCTTCCCCAGCAGTCACTGCCCATCAGCACAGACACTGTGGCACAGCTTGAGTTCAGAATCATTTCATTGCACGTGTTCTTACCGGTGCATTCTGGATAAATAGTTGATGAGACTGTTATGCCTCATCAGTTTGGACTGATGGAAGACAAGGCTGCTGGAGAGGGGTAAAAAACATCAAAGCAGGGAGGTTTTATTCCAAACTATCACACTGACTAACCCTCTGCACATTAAAACACAAACAGCCTCCCCAGTGTTTCTCTAAAGCAGCTGGAGTTCTGTTTTTAAGATTGCATCTGAAACAAAAACTGGACCCAAACGCAAGCAGGTATAAACAAAAGGCTTTTGAGGTGTTAATGTTTTTCCAGACATCTTGGAAGTGTTCCCCCAGCCCTCAGGAGGAGGTGTGTGTGGTGAGTGAGATCACACTGGGTTCTACTGAGGGAATATTCCAATGCTGGATAATTTCTTTTGACTCGACCACTGGAATTCTTCATATTATCACAACACTTCAGGAGGCAAAGTACTTTGATCTCTGCTTTGCATCTTTATATGTAAAGCAGTGGGCAAAATATATTCTCAGCTAGAATTTTTCCAGCATTCTAACAATACATTTCTGTAGTTTATTATTTAAGCACCAGGCTAATGAGGCAGCTGTTAACCCCAGTGAGCTGCTCCCAGCAAGGGGAGAAAGCAGGTCAGAACACAATTGCCTCCTGCAAGCAGCACTGGGAACTTCCCTGCTGGGGAACCATAATAAGTTGGATAAGAAACCAGAGTGATGCAGAGATTATAAAGCCATCTAACCTTTTCTCTTGTTTAATACAGTCTGTTGAACTTTTCTGAGTTAATCCTTCTTCCAATTAGGATATAAATTAGAAAAACTTGCTTCTAATTAAAATATTTCCATTTATAGGAACTCACGGCTTTTGATAAGTTGGTTTACTGGTTCATTTCCTTGCCACTAAAATACAGACATTCTAATCTGTGTATGTGTAGCTTCAACTCCCAGTCATTACATATTGTGTATAAAAGAACCTAAATAATATGCCTAAAATTTTATATTGCAAATACTTCTTTTAACACCACCTCTTGGAAAAGCTTTCTGGTTGTTCAGCTAAACCACTGGAAGACCTTGAGCCATTCAAGGTAAAGGAAGTTTTCATTGAATCATTCTTTGAGTGCTTCTTTAACCCCCTCCAAATGATCCATTTCCTTTCTGAGCTGTGAAACCAGAATAGCACAGACTGTTTGGGCAGCAGTGGCACCTGAAGCAGTGGTGGCTTCATCTCACTACTCTTATGTAAAATTATTCTGCTTCATGTGCAGAGACATGTTAACTCTTCTTTGGGAGCTCATGATCCCAAGTAATTTTTCCTGGTTTCTGATTCCCTGGAGTGTTTCCTTCCTCTCTGGCAAACTGGGACTGTGTTCTTTGGTTGCAAAGTGGGATTTTACCATTAGGAAAACACAGTGTTTGTTTCCAAGTGATTCAGACCATTCTGTCTGGTTTTTGCTATTCCATATGAGATGCAGTTCCATTCTCCTACCTCTTTTTTGGAGCATAGTGACCTCTTTTTCCTTATTCAGGATTTTGACAGTAATTGTCCTCAGGACAGGTATTTTCAAGCCCTCATGACATTTGTTGGGACAGATCTTTGAAATACATATTCCAAATCTCCTGACACCCCAAACCTCAGCAAGGAGGTGTTTCTGGGAGTGCTGGTGGGGAGTATGAGGTCTCTGCTCCTCTGGACAACCTGAGATGGCCAGAATTAACCCTTCTAGGAGGCAGCAAAGGGTTCTACTCTTTGGAGGGACATGGAAGAGGAGAAGTTACATTTTCTTGTCTGTGATACCTAATTTTTAAACCCCAGAATACTCCCTGGGCTTTAAAAGCTAGACTGCCCAAAGGGATTGGCAGAGGTGTGTTCCTCAGCAAGGAAGGGGACAAAGCAGGAGTAGGACCCCTTAGTGGGAAGACCCTTTTGATCTCTTGCCTCTCCACTGTTTGGGGTTTTGGGTGTTTGGGTTTTTCAGCACTCCAGTGAGCAAAGATTCAATCTGGATTATTTTGGCATACACTTGGAAATTTTTCTTGGATCTGAGTCTGCAAACCCCCACTTACCTCTTCCTTCTTCCAAATTGCCATCACAGTGAGAAGAGATGTTTCTTTCTCTTCTCCTTCCTTTCTCCTTCCTTCCTCCCAGCTTCACTGGGGATCTTTAGGACCTGAAATTCCTTCTCATTCAGTTCTGCTGCCCACATCCCTTCAAATATTTAACAATTCCCATCTTCCCTTCCCTGCTTACCTAACAAATGTTGTCTGATGTGCTTGCGTAAGTCTGCTCTGGTTTTCTATCCAAAGAATCTTCCAGACAGCCATGAGCTTCCTTCCTAGCTGTTCCATGCATTTGCAGTAGAAATCAAGGACATTCATACCCTGTTTGGAAGAAGTTGCAAAAAAGGATCTAAATTGTGTTAGACAAATTGAAAAAAGGCTTGGGGTAGCAGGCAGGGGGTAAGGAATTAGTTTTATTTACCCTGTGAGTACTGGCTGCAGGAATGTTGGAGCTTTGCCACATCATTTTGATCTAACCTGCTGCATTTGCTTAGGGAATACATTTGATTATGACATTTTCCTGGTGGAAGGATATATTTTTTCTGTCCAACCAAACATGTTAAATAAAACGCATTTATTATTACATTTAATTTAAAAAAAACCCAAATCAGTGTTGAATTTCCATGACTACCACAGAGCTAAAATAGAAACCATATTACTATATAATTACCAATCTTTCTTACATCCTGGCAGAAAAATTCCTTATTTTTTGCAGAGATACTCCTTTGAGCAATGTGATGGTCTTCCATGTCCCATTGTGTCCCCTGGCGCACAGCTGCTGGAAACACACCATTTAGTTAGCAAAGGTTTTTGTTGCCTTCAGACACCAGTTGCCTTTGGTTGTCCTTATCTCCTTGAAGCTTAGAAAAGCAAATTGCTCTTATCAGTAGCTAATTAATATTTGGCTCATGCAATGGCAGGTCTAAAGTCCTGTCAGCAAAAGAGTCCTTTCAGTGGAGAAAGGGAAGAAGGATCAAGTTCTGCTTCATGAAGAAGATGGTCTGAATGTCTCAACTTTGCAACTATTTTCATCAGAGCAGTTTATTCTAATCCCATCTGATGCACTTGCTGGGAGTTCAGTGCTGCATTTTTAGAATTACTGAATAATGTAGATAAAAATAATTGCATGAAATAGGCAAGCAAGGGAGGATGAAGAGGGAATTTCCCCATCAAAGTTCACATTTATTTGTCTTGACTCTGTCTTTGTCTTGTCTTGTATTTTACTTTAAGGCTGTACTGCATCCAGAGTCAGAACATCTGAATCTACAACTCCAGATTCATAAACTGTACTTGGATTAGCTCTGAGCAATCAAGAGCAGAATATTACACAAAAATATCTATTTCCTTTACTTGTCTGAAAACGATGACCTGGAATTAAGTACCTTTTCTTCCCTTTCTTATACTCTCCAATGGTTTGGCTGTTGCTGTGTGTTTTTGTCAGGGCAATTAATGAGCCATCAATCTCTTGTGTAAGTCAGAGGAACAAAAGGTCTGCTCTTGACAAAGTTAAAGGATGCTGCTCACAGATTTCAGCTATTCAAATGAGACATTTATATTCAAACTTTAGTGGTGCTGCTGCTGAAGCCTCTGCAGGTTTAAGTTTAACCTGGAGCACAGAACCATTTTACAGTGGGTGGGAACTGAAGAGGGGCCTCCAAAGCAGCCCCTGCCCACATTTGACACAGTTCACGTATCACACAGGGGCTCTCAGCAGCAATTATGGCAAGGGTCAAAGATCAGAACACTGGGGCTTCCAGCATGGATTCTGCTCTGCATTCCCTCCCCAGGAAAACCATGTCCTTGATTAAAACTGCTCAGCTGTGGAGCCTTGATGAGCCAGTGAACATTTCTTAAATGGTTTTAAAATTAAACAGAGTAGGTGAGACGGGTCAGTGCTGCTTTGGAAAGATGCTTTGCAGCTGAATGCCTGAGCCTTGTGTGGAACAGTGTTAAACTGCACAAGTGTTTAACTTTTCTATAGCTTTGGGAAAGTGATCCTAAATAAAATGAGTTACCAAAAGGAGGGTGTGCTCACACTGAGCTCAGTGAGGGGTTGCTGCTGACCTGCTTCCAGCAGCCCTGACAGCAGTTCAGAAGCCCATAATAGTGCAGGAGGGTGGCTGCAGAGGCCTAATGCTCTCATTTCCTCCTTGCCAGGAGCAGATTTAAAGGGGGCTTAGGGCTGTGCAGCCCCTGCTGATGATTTCTGCAGCCTGGGCTGGGACACAGCCCGGCACGGAAAGCAGCCAAAGCCATTTCTGTCCCAGTGTGGCCTCCTCCAATCCAGGCTGTTCCTTGGGCACTGCCTTTAGGGCTGTCCCTGGAGATGTCACTGCCCCGTGTTCTTCCCTCTGTCCTTGTCTTGGGTTGAGTGGCAAAATGCCAACTGCCTAATACAGATTCAAAGCTCCTTCTCCTCCCACCGAGGAAAGGAAAAAACTGGAAACTCAAACTAGGTTTATAGTTACAGCAATTATATATATTTATACATAAAAGAGAAAATGAAAAGAAAACTACAATATAACACACACACAAGTTAGATATAACAACAATTTTCTACTTCCAACCACAACCAGATTTTATTACTCTAGATTCATAAAGCACCCCAAAAGACACTCACCAAAGAGCAGAAAGAATAACAATAAAATGTTTCTACTTCCCTGAACTCAAACAAAATGTGATGTAGCGGTGGCAGCAGCAGCAGGGCCCAGCACAGCAGGACAGTGGCAGCACATCCTGCCTCTACTGCAGCCATGATGGAACTGAGAGAACACTCCTACTCTACTGTGTTTATATCTCAGGTTTGTGTCATCTGGTATGAAATATTTCTTTGGTTACTTGAGTCAGGTGATACCTGTCTCTCCTAATCTACATGAATTCTCTGAGCCTGCTAAATTGAGGCCTAGCTAAAACTAAAGCCAAAACTACCACAGTCCTTCCCTTGCTGCCTGACTGAGGGCTCTGGTGATGGATGGAGGGATGGATGGAGGGATGGATGGATGGAGGGATGGATGGATGGATGGATGGATGGATGGAGGGAGGGAGCGAGGGAGGGAGGGAGGGAGGGATGGATGGATGGATGGATGGATGGATGGATGGATGGATGGATGGATGGATGGATGGATGGCCAGGCTTCGCGAATGAAGCTTTGGGCAAGGCTCTCCCCACATGGGTGTGCCCTTCCAGCCTGCACAGGGGATGTTTTAGGTGAGGCACAGCGTGTGCAGAACTGGCCCCACCCTTTAACTCCTGAGGTTCATCTGCCACGGCCCAGTGAGCTTGGGCAGTGACAGTGAAGTCCTCAGGACTGGAACCTACAGCCCCTGGTGCTCCCAGGAGGTCTCCCATCCAAGTACCAGCCGGGGCTGACCCTGCTCAGCTTCCGAGATCTGACGGAGTCGGGTGTCAGGGTGGTGTTTAACTGCCTGCTCCGGTGACACAGCAATGCTCAAACACAAATCCTGACACTCAGGACCTGGGATGAATAGCCCAACTCTGCATGGTCCTGTCAGTTGTTATCCTGAGGAAAGGGGAGTTGTATATTGGGTAATTTGCCATTAACACTCAGGTTTGAAAGTGGGGGCTGCATGTTCTGTGGTTATGGATCCATAATGATCAACCCCTTCCCTAAAACATTATGGGAGTCAAGAGGAGAAAGGGAATAGCAATGTACTTTTGTTGGGAAGATTTCCAGCTTTATTCTGGGTAACATGGACAGAGCCTTTATTGAAAATTCATTTAAAGAATACCTTCTTTTCTCCATTAATTTGCTGATACATTCTGTCTTGCTTTTGCAAGTGGCCTCTGCATTTTGGTCAGTTTTGAGCAGATAAAGCGATTTTTGCATGCACTGGCAGGAGGGATCTTTCCCAGGTGGTTGTTTCAATGACACTCCTCCTAATTACATTGTGGGCTGCACTTACCACAAAGGCTCCTCAGCAAATGTTTATAAAGAAGGCCTTCAAAAAGCAGATTTACTCCTACCAAAATATATTACTGCCCTGTAATTCTCTTTTAATCTCTCATGATGTCAGTGGTCATCAGATTTTGAGTGAACTGAGAGAGGTCAATTTATTGGATTATCCCCCTCTGCAGGGCTTTGTTTGCAGTGTGCCTTGGGACTCTTAGCCACAGATTATGACAAGCCAAGTGAGGAAAACAATTCTGCAATTTGCAGTCACTGCACATTTGAAATCCTATTTTAGATTTAGAGTGAAGCTTTGCCTTGGAGCGTTTTGCAAGCTGAGGAGGAGGCGGTGGTTGAAAATCCTGCATCTTCTCTTGAGATCTGAACTGCAGTTCGGTGCCATTGCACTGTGTTGAGTGGCTCTGATGAAACTTCACCACCAAATAGCCAGGATTGCTCTGTCTCTTTCTTTCTGTTAGGAAGTTCTACTGCTCTGGGTCCCAGAAATCATTGAAGTCTACTTATTATGATAGGAACTACCACTTCTTTGGAATTTAGAATTAGAAACACAGACACTGAACTCTGTATCCTACCTCTGAATATGAGGATTTAAGTGTGAGGGATAGAGGAGTAACAGCCTTTGGATTTGGGTCCTGCCCTGACCTTGGGCCCAGCTGTACCTTGGATGTGTCTGTGAGTAACCACAAGAAGAGGAACACACCAAGCCTGAACACCCCCCTCTTTTCTTTCTTTAGCAACACTGAGTGGAGTTTATCAGGAATGATAGTAAGGTACAATAAGATAGGGAAACACCTTCTATGTAAGTCCACATTTAAACCATGTGCATAACTGTGACAATAAAGCCCTTTATGTGCTTCAGTTGGGTTATTAATCATCTGAATGGCCATAAGGTATAAAATCTAAGGGCTAAAAAAGGCTGCTTATTCCTGAACCAGGTCAGAGGCCACATAGCCTGATCTGGGTCTTCAGGGAAAGGATACCTGGTGGTTTGAGAAGTGCCCAGTGGCTACATGGTACAGGGTAATTGTAATGGGGCTTTGCATGATTTTTATCTCCTTACAGTTTAGATTTCAAGATGTTATTGTGTAAATTGTAGTGGTTTTGCAGCCTGTGAGACTGGTGTGCTCAGAGATGACAATCCGCATGTGCAGCCACTGACTTTCTGTGTGTTTGGGTTCCCTGGGTGTGTTCATGTTTTCTCCTCTGGATTTTTGTCCAGGTGCAGTCCTTTGCCCCAGGTTTTCAGCAGTCCAGAGGTGCAGCTGGGGCTGGGTGTTGGCAGTGTGAGCTGAGTGCTGTGGCACAGCAGTGCCAGGCTGTGCCTCTGGGCAGCCAGTCTGTGTGTGCTGACACTCACCCACACCACTGAGCTTTCCCAGAAAGCTGCTGTTCCTTTTTCCTTCCTCCCCAAATTTCTGTCTCTACCTCCACACTCCCTCCTGTGAGTCTTGCAGGGAAGCTGCCAGTCACACTGGGCTGCAGTCTTAGGGGCAAGGAGCATTCTCAGCAGTGGACACTGGAATTTTGGTCACTCAGACCTTGCAGAATGAAGCACATCCCTTTCAATCTGCTCTTCCCTGCAGTGTTCCTTCTCAGTGCAGCTGCTGACCTGCTCTGGGAATAACTGCTGTTGCACAGGCTTAGGGGAAGGAGTTTCTCTCTTAACTCCCCTGGAAGAACACTAGATTTGCTAGGAAGGCACAAGAGCTCTGGGCAGTGGCTGCTGCAGCCTTTCACTGATTTCACTGAATATTGTGAGTTGGAAGGGACCCACAGGGATCACCAAGTCCAACTCTCATGTGAATGGCCCATGCAAGCATTGAACCAACAACCTTGGAGTTGTCAGTGCCATGCTCTAACCAGCTGAGCTAATTTCCATTGGAGCTGGCTGCTGTGGAACCCCAACATCCCAAGGTGTGTCTGCAGGACTGTGCAGCCCCAGCTGTGGGCTGTGGAAAAACACTGCACAGGGATGTTCTGCCACTGTTTGGGATTTGTGTTGATGGAGCAGCAGGGGACACAAACCTCACTGTGCTCACCTGTGCCTGAATGTGCCACAGAGAGACAACCATTGTCACAGGGAGGTTACAGTACCCAAAGACAGCCTCAAGCCCTGAATGGTCTTGACTCTGACTTCCTTTCTCTGGCAAAGCTCCTGCTGAAGCAATTTTGCCTTTGTGCTGGTTTAAAGGTAAACCAGCAGGAGAAACAAACCCAACACAAAAGAGATTAGAAGTCAGAGTTACAATTTAATAAAAATATTTCAATAAATGCAATGGCCACAAACCCCAGCACNTGTGGAGGTGCCAAGGACTCCCCAGAGGGGAGTTCTCCCAGCTGAGTCACTGGTGTGAAGACAGGAACACTCTCCTGTCTCCCAGGGTTCTTTCACTCCCAGCTTGCTTGCTGAGGGGTCAGGTGTGCCCTGGGCAGCTGCTGCCAATGGTCCATTGTTACCAGTTCCTGGGAAATGGGATAGAGGGTGTAGAATGCACAGCTTTGGTCACACCCACACAGTGATAAACTGGTCCCAGCTGCTGAACTGGGACAGCCTTTGTGTATAATTTGGAAATGCTGAAGGAAACCATAGTAAGGGTATTTGCAGCTGGTGCTGGGGACAGTAGAGAACTATCCACATCCTTCAGTGTTCATTTCCAGACGTTTCCATGTATAAGCCAAAAATGTATATAAACATTTATATGATACTGATATGCATAAAACCAAACGTGTGTATCTGCAAAATACTAACAGACTTGCCTCCTCAATAAAGGGAGCGAAACATAAGCCAGAGTCAGTTTTAAAGCCAAGTCCTTTCAAAGAAGAATTGGCCAAAACCAGTGTAGAAAGCATTAAAACAAATAGTCCAGCTGAATTTTCATAACACACTGGGGTAGGTCTTGATTTATAGTTTTCAGTGAGCCCTTGGCAGCTCCTGCAGCCAGAGCTGCACCTCTCAGCCTGTTAGTGCTCAGCTCAACACTGTCTGTGGGTGCAGCTGAACAGGAAGGGTTTGCAGTCCGTTTCCTTACTCTTGCACCCATTATTTTCTTCATGTTTAATTGCTTAGATTTTAGCCTGCCAGACCTGAAATCACATCCAAACACTTTGGGATTTGGGTGCTGTCTCAGGCAGCTGCCCCAGTCACTGTCCTGCCACATGTCTTGGTCTGGGTGGCTCTACAGGTCCTCATCACCATAACACACTCACTGGTGAGGGGCAGAGCATCCTGAAAGAAGGCTGTGGTGGGCACTGCCCACACTGCAGCTGGGACAGAGGTTTGGTGCCCTGGAATGGTGCCAGCAGCTCCCAGCAGCACTGCAGTCACAGGTCATGGGTGGACCTTCTGCCCCTCATCCTTCCTCCTCTGGCTCATTTGAGCTGCTTGGATTTATATCTGCAATACCTTTGGAATATGCCATGTGAATTCCACCCTCAGCATTTCTAGTTCAAAGGACTGCAACTGTTTCTAAATATAACAACAGCACATTCCAAATTCTCTTTCTTTTCTCATGTTTATTTATAAATGCATGCCAAGAAACTATAGGAAAAAGGAATTTATACATCATTTATCATTCTGACAAAATTCATCATGCCTTGGAAAAAACACACATTGCATTGCTTTGCTTTTCCAAAAGGACTTTTTTCTGTCAAAAGACACAAGAAAATGTATTTCTGCTGTAGAACTTGCTACTGTCACAAAAATAACATTTTAAATGGTGTTAAATTCTTGCTGGTTCCATCTCTTCTGATTGATCTCTGCTTCTTTTCCAGACCTTTGGTGCTGATGATGTTGTGTGCACAAGAATTTATGTAAGAGAGTAAAGCCACGGATTTCCTTGTCATCTGGGACAAAGTGGAGAACTGTGAAGATCCCCCCTGTGATGACCTCTGTGTGCTGTCCCTGCTGCCGTGCTGTGTGTGACTGTGTGTGCTCCCCCTGGGCCCAGATCCTCTGTCCAGTGTCGTGGGCTTTCATTTCTCATTGCAGACAGTTTCTTCTCATTTTTATGCCACCCTTTCTCGTGTCTGCTTTGTATTTCGTAGTTGTCACTTGCTATGGTTTCCTCAGTTATTAAACTTACTGGGCATAACTCACAAGTGTCTGGGGTGTTCTTATTTGAAAACCCAGCAGAGCTTTGGTTAGGACTGAAATGCTTTTCACCCTGCTCTGAGTGTGGAGTTTCAGTGCTGTTGGCAGGTCCAGGGAACACCTTGCAGGGCAGCACAAAGGGATGGAAGAAAGGAATGGGTTAGGGTTAGGATTGCAGGGTTGGAGGCTGCGCTCCCATACCCAGAGTCTTTCCTTCCCTCTGTCCTCTCCCCTTGGGAGGTTGTGGAGGAGCAATTCCTGCCTCCTGGCATTCAGCTGAACCAGACCAGACAAGGAAGGTCTTTGCCCTCTTTCCTGCTGTGGCTCTGAAGAAGCCCTGAGTCGAGACAGGCACTGTCCAAGAACAAACCCAGGTGCATCTACAGGACAGAAAACAGTGTGATCATTACTAATACTTATTGTCCTCACACCCAAGCACCTCAGGCCTGGTCAGAGAGCCAGAAGAATCTGACAGACTAGAAAACAAACCTGAGGAAAGCTGCTTTTCTCCTCCCTTCACACCTGTGATGGAATTTCTGATGGCTTCACTCCCCCTCCATGCCACAACTCTCACTTCTGATGAGTCAACATTTCATTTTTTTTGAGCAACACAAACCAGGGCCATAGTTCAAAAATGAAAGAAACATAAAATTTAATGTATTTATTCTGGCTCAGAGTTCTGGCTGCAGCACTATCAAGTATTAGTTTCAAGCTGAACAGATGTTCCACTAATGAACTAGAAACTCCTTTGTTCCGCAGCCTTGGGAGTACCTGGAGACAGAGACCAGCAGCACTCCTGATTCCAGTGCATTGTCCAGGCTCATCTGACCAACTCTGAGCTTTGCAAAGATGATTTACCTGCTTCACAACACACAATCACTTGGGATCTGTAAGAGGTTCAGCATTAGCAGGGTATGTGCCCTGTTCACTGCATTGTGCTCAACAGTCAGAACAGAAAAACAGGCCCAAATCTTGATCATCTTGGGACATCCATGGGAAGCAAATTACTCGGTCTCTTCATCTGTGCAGAGGAATTCCCTTGGACAGGACAGTGGAGGAGTCAGCCAACTGTTCCATATATTGCAGTGTGAGACAGAAGCATAAAGGAGAGAAACCTGTGATGTTTTCTGTCTCCTCTGCTCTGACAGCTCGTGCTTGTTTTCCCTGCCACTGGCACTCAGGATACCACACTGCAACTGGAAAGGGGGTTCTTTTCTTCCACACTCTATTTTTAAGCCAAATCCTCTGTCTAGGTTCCTTTGGTACCAATTAAATCCAGGCCATATTAGCTCACATTGACATGAGGGCTGGAACTGGTTCCTTGTGATTTGGATGCAGCTGAAGTTACCGCCCAGTAAGAGTGAAACCATGAAGGGGCATGACAATGATCTATCTTTATTTTCTACCTTCTTTTAAGATCCCAATTAAAACAGTCGAGTGTTTTTTCCAAGCAAATTCCACGTTGGGAGTATCTGGACCTCCTTTGCAATGAGCTGTGCCAAAGGGACTCCCCAGAGAGTGCCAGGCTTTGGGCAGGCTCAGAGCCTCTCAGGGTGCAGATAACACTGTCTTGCCACATCAAGGCTGAGCAGTAAATAGCACAGTGTTGTAGGACCTGTTGGCTCCTGTCATATCCCACCAACACCTCAGAAGACTTTGCCCCCACCCCCAGGGAGGTGGGGGGGGGGATGTGGGGGTGGTACAAGCCGATGAGGCAAGTCATAGACACAAAGCCAGGAAGCAGCAGGGCTGGTTTGCCATGCCAAGAAAAGAGGCCACTCTTAGCAGTCACCTTTTCTACCCAACCCAGCCCTGATGCACTGTTGGTGAGGGCTCAGCAAAGCTTTGTGTGAGCTCACACTGTCTCCAGCAAGTGTGTGCATCATCCTCAGTATTGGGGCAGTTTGGTCACTGCAATAAGGGATTGAGCCATTAGAGAGTGACCAAGGGAGGGACAGGAGATGGTTCAGGGCCTGCAGGGGAAGGTGTGAGGACACTGAGGGCACTTGGTGTGTTCAGCTGCACAAGAGGAGACTGAGTGGAGACCTCATTGCAGGTACAACTTCATCAGTAGGGGCAGAGGAGGGGCAGGCACTGAGCTCTGCCCTGGGGGACCAGGGACAGCACCCAGGGAATGGCTGGAGCTGTGTCAGGGCAGGCTGGGTTGGATCTCAGGAAAAGATTCTTCCCCCAGAGCGTGGCAGGCACTGAACAGTCTCCCCAGGGGAGTGGGCACAGCCCCAAGGCTGCCAGAGCTCCAGGAGCGTTTGGATGTGTGCTGGCTTAAAGGTAAATGGGCAGGAGAAANTGGGAGCCCCCAGTGCCTCCCCCAGGGCAGGGAGTTCCAGACTGGGGGATCTGACTCTGGGAGTCAGGGGGGATTTTGGAATGGTTGCTGGCCCCTGAGCAGAGCTGAGCCCTCAGGTGGGTGTGGAGGTGCCAAGGACTCCCCAGAGGGGAGTTCTCCCAGCTCCTCTGCCAGGCTTCTTTCCCAGCCAGCTTGCATGCTGAGGGGTCAGGTGTGCCCTGGGCAGCTGCTGCCAATGGGCCATTGTTACCAGTTCCTGGGAAATGGGATAGAGGGTATAGAATGCACAGCTTTGGTCACACCCACGCAGTGATAAACTGGTCCCACCTGCTGAACTGGGACAGGATGATGCTCTGGGGCACAGGATGTGACTCTTGGGGATGGGCCTGTGCAGAGCCAGGAGCTGGACTCCATGATCCTTGTGGGTTGCTCTCAGCTCAGCATATTCTGTGATTCTGTGATTTAATGGAGCAGTGCTTTCTGGGCTGCATTTCTGGGAAGGCTCATGCTAAGCTGTTGTGCTGCTCAAGCAAATGTCCTTCAGAAAACTTTCCCTTCAACTGGAAAATACCCAATCAGGTTTCTATCCAGTTGGCAGCTCCTACCCAAGCAGTAAAGCATGAGCTATGGAACCAGCTTGAAGAGGTTATGATTAAAAACAGGCTCTTGAGATATGAGCTATCCTGAATAAGTGGGAACCTTCTCCTTCCAGCCTTGAAGCTGTTCTCCTAAGCTACATTTGCAGTCTGGCATGACACAAGTTCCTTTCTTTAACAACTGCAGTGTGGAAGCTTCACTACTTGATTGCCTTCTGGGGAGTTACATTAAAGTTACTGGTGCATGGATAAACTCACAGGAACAGAGACTAGAACTGCTCCAGGGTGTTCGTTTTATGGCTCATTGTTGAAACAGTGCAAAGGCCAAATTGCAAGTCTTGGATTTAAAACCTCTTCAGATCAAGGCACACAAGGATGTGGAGTGAATTTACTGGCCAAAAGCTTTGCAGTTGTCTCCTGCCTTTCTTTTCTTTGCTGAGATTAAGCTCCTTTGGGAACAAGGAAGTTGAATACCACAGTGGCCAAGAGAGAGAGTTTTATCCACTTTTTGTGTAAAAAATCATGAACTCAGCCATCCCCAGATGAGGTGATGGAAGCAGAGTAGAGTTACTGAAGCTCACATCCACAAAAATTTGGCCTCATGATGTCTGAGTGTCCAAGGGCTGCTTGGCAGAACAGGATCCTGAAACTTCAGGCACACAGGAGGGAGGGACCTTCATAGGCAGAGGTGCCAGGGCAGTGGGGCACATCAGTGCTTTGTTCATCACCTGTAGCCTGTGGGCACCTGAAAAGGGCCCCAGGGATTTTATGGCTGTTCTCCTCCAGGTGCTAATCCAGGTGCCTGCAGCAGTGGGCGTGTGCCCAGCCAGGGCAGTACCAGGGTGAGTGGGCAGAGCTGCCCTCCTGCTGCCCATCTGACACTCTGGGGCTGGAGGCTTCCTGTGGTTTCCAGCACTGGCTGGTGACCAACAGGGCTCAGTCAAGTCTGGGTGGCCCTGAGTGAGCTCTGTGTGTACAGACAGCCCCTGCAGGTCCCTGTGTCCCAGGAGCCAGGCTGGCAGAGCCCCGTGCCCATGGCCATGGCACCTTCAGCTTCGCTGCCAGGAGCTTTCTGATCATGGGAGTGGCTGCATCAGTGAGGTTATTACAAACTGTGCGTGTCTGAGAGCATCTCTCCACACAAAGGCACAGAATGCATGTAGTAAGAAGATGGGGAGCTCTTCCTCCCTGAAGCCTCAAGGCTGTGTCTTGCCATTGCCTGAACAGTCCTGTGGGTTGGACACAGCACCAGGGAGGTTCAGCTGCCTCAACGTTGGTGTCTCCAGCTATTGCTGATGTCCTGTGTGTCCCAGACACCTGCACAAAACTCATCTGCAGAAGGGTGTATGGGGTCATTATTTGGAGGGGTAAGGGGGGTAAGTCAATGACGGCCAGAAGAGGGTCAGGCACAGCAGCACCAGAAGGCTTGATCAGAAGGCTCAGAGCTTTATTTTTAGTTACAGCTTCACCTTTTATCTCCTCATGTATCCAACATGTCATCACTCAGTTGGCGAGTCAGGTCACTAAGCATACCTGGAAACATTCTGCTGGCTCCAAGGTATCCCACATTCTACAGGTGCTCTCTGCTCCTTAAGGGTGCCCTCCAAACTGCTTTCCTTCAAGGACACACTCTGAACTGCTCCATATCCATCTCTCCATCAATGACCTCAGACATCAGGGGATCCACAAACACACTGTCACCCCCACAAGGCTGTGCCTCTTCTCGGAGAGGCAGCAGCAGAGCAGAGACAGAACCTGAGGGCATCACACCTGAGGTGGCTGAGATTGGGCAATTGAGTCCCAATTTCTGTGCCAATCGATTGGGATGGTGCCCTGCCCAGGCCACACTGCTGACTGGCTGCTCCAGTGAGAACAGATAGGGTTATACAGATACCTGCAGCCCCTTGGCACGTATGTCATGTTTCACAACAGCAAAACTTCCCCACAGGAGTGGAACTTCCCCATAGATGCAGCAGCCACATTCTCTGCCCCAGGGCAAGAGGGGTTCATTTTAGGATTTTGCTTTGATTTTCATTTTCATACTTTGTTCTTGAGTTGTTTTCATAAAACATTTATTGTTTTTCTCCAGGAAAAATAAATATTCTAACCAGTAAACAGATCAGGCAGTGAACTTGGATTCAAAATAATCCACTGTGGGAAACTCAAAATACGAAATCTCAGCCAGAAATGCGACAGTGCATTGAATAGTTCAGTTCACCCCTATCTGCCCCACCAGCTCCCTTGGTGTGGGTCAGAGCTGTCCCACCACACTGACACATCTCTGTCCCACCAGCTGCTTTTGTGTGGGTCAGAGCTGTCCCACCACATTCACCTATTTCTGTCCCACCAGCTCCCTTGGTGTGGGTCAGAGCTGTCCCACCAGCTCCCTTGGTGTGGGTCAGAGCTGTCCCACTACGTGCCGGATGCTCCTGAGAGCTGCTGCTGCTTTAGCTCCAGTGATCACTTCTTGCACTTCGAGAGCAAAGAGAACTACTTCTGCTGACAGGAAGCTCCAAATCCCACATGGCTGAGAATCCAGGGTCCCTGAATCCTGTTAAAATCCATGCTGTCTGAATCCTACCCTGCCAGAAGAGGAACAGCCTGATGCTGTGCTGGCACCATGTGTGGCAGGCACACAGTTCTCACCACAGCCTCCAAACCAAGAGGAACGTGGCAGGTAATTGTCCTAGTTCAGCAGGTGGGACCAGTTGTCACTGTGTGGGGGTGATCAAAGCTGTGTATTCTACCCCCATCTACTCATTCCCAAGGTCAATGGCCCATGTGCAGCAGCTTCCCAGGGAGTCGTTAGCACCTCCACTCCCAGCCTGAGGGGGCATAGGTGCTAATGGGCCATCAACAGTCCAAAAATAGCCCATGACTCACAGAGTTAATCACCCATTGTGTGAGTCCCCGCCCCACGGGAGGGACTGGATGCTCCCTGAAGGTACAAAAAGGGGTAGGTAAGAAGACCTGGGGAACCCTTTTGTTGGATCCAGAGGAGCAGCAGGACCTTGACAGGAGGAGACCACCACTCCGGACCAGACCACAGCCATCACCTGTACCAACAGGTTTTTTCACTTCCTTTTGCTTTGGACTTGGGGGAACCACACAGGTCTCACACAAGGGCTAACAAACCCCTTTGGGTTTGTACCCCAGGGCACTGGGTTACACTGCTGGGTTTTGGGAGTTGACAGCAATTCCCCTTTTCGTCAGGGTATTTGCTGTATTATTATTATTATTATTAAATTGTGGCTCTGACTCATAATCTCTCTTGTGTTGAGTTCATTTCTCCTGCTGGTTTACCTCTAAACCAGCACAGTAATCTCTGTGACAAACTGAGCACAACTTGCTCTTATAATTTGCTGTGTGGTCACACAGTATAACCAGAGAGGAAAGTGGTGAGGCTCGTGTGCTGGTTTAAAGGTAAATGGGCAGGAGAAATGAATCCAGCTCAGGAGAGATCAGAGTTACAATTTAATAACAATATCACAATAAATGCAATGGCACAAAGAGAAAATGGGTTTAACCCACAAAACCCAGCAGTAGAACCCAGCCCCCTGGGGCACAAACACAGTGGGGTTTGGTGGCCCCTGTGCTGAGCCCCACGTGGTTCCCCTGAGTCCAAAGGAAAAGGAAGGGAAAAACCTGTTGGTGCAGATGATGTCACAGTCTAGTGGAGAGTGGTGGGCTCCTCCTGTCCAGGTTCTGCTCCTCCTCTGGATCCAATGAGTGTTCCCCAAGTCCGCAGACCCCAAGATTCTCTCCCCTCAGGTGCAGGTGGGAGCCCCCAGTCCCTCCCCCAGGGCAGGAAGTTCCACACTGGGGGATCTGACTCTGGGAGTCAGGGGGGATTTTGGAATGGTTGCTGGCCCCTGAGCAGAGCTGAGCCCTCAGGTGGGGATGGAGGTGCCAAGGACTCCCCAGAGGGGAGTTCTCCCAGCTCCTGTCTCCCAGGCTTCTTTCCCAGCCAGCTTGCATGCTGAGGGGTCAGGTGTGCCCTGGGCAGCTGCTGCCAATGGTCCATAGTTACCAGTTCCTGGGAAATGGGATAGAGGGTTTAGAATGCACAGCTTTGGTCACACCCACACAGTGATAAACTGGTCCCAGCTGCTGAACCAGGACAGCTTTCAATGGTTTCTGCAGCAGACCATACCAGAGTCTTCTCCTCCATACTGCTCTCTCTGCACAGAGCAGCTGCTGAGAGGGGAAGGATGTGACAGGCTGAGGGACTGCCTGGCCTATAGACCTCTGGGAAGGCCTGCAGATATGTATCTTGGAGTTAATGTTCACAAGATTGATTTCATCACAATGATGAGTTCACAGAAAGTTTTCAAAGGGCTGAAGTTTTGTATCTAAGTAGCTGCCACTACTGGAAGATAAAGGTGTAATGGGAAATGCAGTGACCCTACAGAAATTGCAGACAGCAATAGCTGTGGGTCAGTGCAAAGGTCCTCTCTCCCCCAGAATCCAGTGCTGAGACTCTGCCCTGAGCCCCTGTGAGCCTGAATATCCCTTTAGCAGGATAAAGGTCTGCCCCAGCTCAGCCGTGGGAAATGCCTCTGTGTGCTTCTGTCCCAGCCACTCCCATTCCTCACCTTTATGTTACACACACACACAAAAAGAGGCAAGAAGTTTTTACCCCCATCAAAGAGACCAAGGAATTGGTCCCTTTTTCAAATGTACTGAGAATTTCTGGCGTCTCAGGCTGGGCTGAGACAGGCAGGAGCCCTGGGATACACAGCAGTTTGGGGAATCAAGGACTGAGGGATCCTGCACATTGAGCGTAAAACAAAACCCTGCTATCTTTTTGTGTTTAGTTTCTGTTGTGCCCTGAGACACAACGCCAAAAAATACACATAGGAGATATCTTAGCATCTCTGGAGAAAGAGCAGCGACTTCAAACAACCTTGATGGAAAGCAGTGCTATCAAAGCTACTCAGAGCTTTTGAGCACTAATACAGAGTCCATGGCAATGCTGAGATTCTGATGCCATTAAGAGGTTGCTCATTGCTGAAGCTTTTGCTTTCCATTTCTCTTGCTGCAGTTGGGAGATTTTTAAAACGTTCCATATGTGGAAGTTTATGTAGAATAATTGACAATGTGCCATAATGATCCATAGTGAGTCCGGACCATCTAAATATTGATATTAATTTCCATGATCCCCTGTAGATGTGCCAGGACATCAGCAATGACTGCAGGGAGAAAGCTGTCTCTGAGGTAAGCCCCTAATACCTCTCTTTGTGGGAGTTTCTAACCCTGAGCTTGTGCAGTCTGTGGCAATCTGGAGACTGAGAACATCTTGCAGTTATTACAGAGCCTGAAGTCCAAGTTCCTTTTAAGACACGTCACCAGCAATGTGTGTTAATCAGAAGTATTTCAGTGAAGCAAATTGGAATCATCTGGACCTGACTGGCATCATGATCTCTCAAGTGGGATTAATCCTGTAATTCCTTTAATGAACTTGCTATCAGTGCTCTGTGATGAACAGGGAAACACACAGTAAGGGTCTGCAATGCCTTCCACCAGCACAGGTTGTACAGAAATGCTACTGGTTTTGGCTTTGTTGCAGCAACACAGAGACTCTTCCCAACAGGTCCCAGGGCAGCTGTGGGAATGGTCAGAATGCTGCAAAAGGACCATTTTCAGGGACAGAGCTTTCTTCCTTGCTGTTGTTGGAGTAACAGGAGAATGAAAGGTTTCATTGATTTATTGCCAGTATTTCATCCTGCTGGAAAAATATCCAAGAAAATACTCCAGGACCTGGGATGGGGGACATCTTGGAGTGTTTCTCCTAACCCCATAGCCAGGGTCCCGAGCAGGTTGGACACCAAATCCCATTTTGGAGAAAAGGAAGGAGGAGACAAGAAAGGTGTAGTGTGTGTTTGTGTGTGTGAAACAGCCCTCAGGGCACTGCCTCCCCCCAACTCTGGCTGGTTTAAAGGTAAACCAGCAAGAGAAACGAACCCAGCTCAAGAGAGATTATATATCAGAGTTACAATTTAATAAAAATATTACAATAAATGCAATGGCACAAAGAGAAATTGGGTTTAACCCACAAAACCCAGCAGTAGAACCCAGCCCCCTGGGGCACAAACACAGCTGGCCCCTGTGCTGAGCCCCACGTGGTTCCTCCGAGTCCAAAGGAAAAGGAAGAGAAAAACCTGTTGGTGCAGATGATGTCACAGTCTGGTGGAGAGTGGTGGTCTCCTCCTGTCCAGGTTCTGCTCCTCCTCTGGATCTGATGAATGGTCCAGAAGTGCCCAAACCCCAAGATTCTCTCCCGTCAGGTGCAGGTGGGAGCCCCCAGTCCCTCCCCCAGGGCAGGGAGTTCCACACTGGGGGATCTGACTCTGGGAGTCAGGGGGGATTTTGGAATGGTTGCTGGCCCCTGAGCAGAGCTGAGCCCTCAGGTGGGTGTGGAGGTGCCAAGGACTCCTTGGAGGGGAGTTCTCCCAGCTCCTGTCTCCCAGGCTTCTTTCCCAGCCAGCTTGCATGCTGAGGGGTCAGGTGTGCCCTGGGCAGCTGCTGCCAATGGTCCCTTGTTACCAGTTCCTGGGAAATGGGATAGAGGGTGTAGAATGCACAGCTTTGGTCACACCCACACAGAGATAAACTGGTCCCAGCTGCTGAACTGGGACACAGTCACAGCCACAGACGGGCACAGTGCTCTCCTGCTTTCCTTCCCACTCATCACAAAGTGACCCATTTGATTCAAAAGTCCTTCACTTCTCCCTGACCGAAAGACAGACAGACAGTGGCGTGGCTGGAGGAGCCCACCTTGCTCTGGGGAAAGCAGGGGGGAATATAGTGGGGGATGTCCAGCTGTGGAGACAGAAAGGAATGCTGCACACCCCTCAGGCAGGGGGAATGGGGTCAGGAAATGTCCCATCCCATTGTTTTCCCAAGCTTTTTGGCTTTACCGTGGGGATTGACACTGTGGCACACGGATTTCCCACACAAACACAAATAGCTGTTTCCCTTCTAACCACAGTTGGCACCCTGTGTGTTAGTGTGTCAGTGGGGAACACTCTGCAGTGGGGAGAAAATTGTATAAATGTTTAAAAAAATCTCAGCTATAATACTTGGAACCACAGAAGGGTCTCACCATAAAGCCCTGAATCTGTTCCAAGACAGGGAGAAGTAGATAAAGGGAATTTATAACTTTTTCTACCACTTTTTTTTTCTTCCTGATTTTGGCTGAGAAACAAAATTTAAGGAAGAGCTGGAATGCTTTGCCATAATTAAAAGCCTGGGAAGAGCTTCTTTGTACACTTTTTAACTTACATGCATTGGAACAAATTGCTGTACAGCTCCCCAAACTGTTTGACATTTGCTCTTGTTCGGGCAAATTATTGTTACATCTACTTCTGACCCTGATATTTTGTGAAAGAGTAAGTTGCTCCCTTCTAAGTTTAAACAATTGCATGTTTGAAATGCTTGTAAATAAGTGCAGTGGCCTGTTAAATTAAGCCTTAATTTATTCAGAATATGTTAATTTTATGAATACTTTTGAATAAGTAATTATAGTTTTGCCTGAAGCCTGTCATTTGGATGCTGCAATAATTAGGGTGCCCATTAGCCAGATTTCATCATCTAATAACACAAAGTAAATACAGAAGGAAATCGAGGAGAAAAAGTTTGTATCTTGAAGAAGATGATACTGGGATAAGAATTGAAAAGCCATTTCTGTCTAAGCAGGACAGGAGTTAGGTGAGTGTCTGGGGCTGAGTCAGCAGTGCCAGTCACAGCTGGGGGCTGGAGGCAGGGGCAGCCTGGGGGTGGCAGGGGCCACCCTTCGCTGTGCTGGGCACAGCACAGACATCCAGGGCAGCCACTTGCACAGAGAGCAGCTCCCACGGTCACAAACACTGCCACAGAGAGATCAGATCAGTCTGAGGACATGATGGGAACCCACAAACATCCTGGTGCTCACTGGCTGAGTGTCCCTGCAGTGTCCTGGAGGGTGTGAGCCGTGTTCTTCTGCACTCTGGGCAGGGACTCTGAGCTCATTCCCAGCAAACTGCACTGTTGTCTTCTGCTGGTTTAAAGGTGAACCAGCAGGAGAAACAAACCCAACACAAAAGAGATTAGAAGTCACAGTTACAGTTTAATAACAATATTACAACAAAAACAATGACACAAAGAGAAATTGGTTTTAACCCACAAAACCCAGCAGTAGAACCCAGCCCCCTGGGGCACAAACACAGTTGCCCCCTGTGCTGAGCCCCAGGTGGTTCCCCCGAGTCCAAAGGAAAAGGAAGAGAAAAACCTGTTGGTGAAGATGATGTCACAGTCTGGTCAAGAATGGTGGTCTCCTCCTGTCCAGGTTCTGCTCCTCCTCTGGATCCAATGAGTGGTTCCCCAGGTCCCAAACCCCCAAGATTCTCTCCCCTCAGGTGCAGGTGGGAGTACCCAGTCCCTCCCCCAGGGCAGGGAGTTCCACACTGGGGGATCTGACTCTGGGAGTCAGGGGGGATTTTGGAATGGTTGCTGGCCCCTGAGCAGAGCTGAGCCCTCAGGTGGGGGTGGAGGTGCCAAGGACTCCCCAGAGGGGAGTTCTCCCAGCTCCTGTCTCCCAGGCTTCTTTCCCAGCCAGCTTGCTTGCTGAGGGGTCAGGTGTGCCCTGGGCAGCTGCTGCCAATGGTCCATAGTTACCAGTTCCTGGGAAATGGGATAGAGGGTGTAGAATGCACAGCTTTGGTCACACCCACACAGAGATAAACTGGTCCCAGCTGCTGAACTGGGACACCTTGCAAGGATTTTGCTACCACACTTTAAAAAGCACCATACATGTAAAGGTGCTTTTTAAAATAAAGTATTCTCTCTGTAGTTTGGGCACATGTTCTCAGGGGACTCCACTGAGCCTCTGCACCACCCAGAGTTTAGTATTTGCTGCCCAGAGGATGGAAGGAATGAGCTGGCTTTGGAGGGTTGTCCATGGCAATGGGGTGTGAGCAGACCTGTGCCTCACACAAATGTGAGACCTCATGGAGCCCCAGGGTAGAGGGGTAGCACACAGGGCCAGTGCCAGGCAGCAGCTCCTGCTCCTCCTCTGGCCCTGCTTAGAGTCAGGATATGCCTTTGTGGCTGAGCCTCGAAATCAGGCACAGCAACAGAGGAATGACAGGAAGGTGAATGGTCAGGGATTGCCTCCACGATTTACTAGAGTAGAAGGTTTGTGTGGGACACACTTCTAACCCTTGAAAAAAGATGCAGGAGGTGTCCTTAGATGTAAGGATGTGTCACATAGCTCTGTGCCCCTGCCTGGTCCTACAGCCACTGTCCAGGGCTGCTCCTTCGTTCTCAGGGCTGTTCCTTCCCTCTCAGAGCTGCTCTTTCCCTCTCAGGGCTGCTTGGCATGTGCTGCCCATGCACATCCCTCTTCAGCCTGGAGACTGTGGTGCAAGAAAACCACTGGTGTGGCCATGAGGGATTACTTTGAAAGTTCATCTGTGAAGTGCCAGCTGCATTTCTAACTATACGAATAGCAACTGTGCCCTTTGTACATATGACTTTAAGGGCATCATTTGTCTTGTGTTGGTGTAATAAGCACTGTCTTCTCATGCTTAGTGTGGCAGAACAGCCAGAAGGGATTCAGCCTGCATAAAGCCTTCACCAGAGATGCTGTTTTCTCCATAAGACATGGCAAACTCCTCTATTGTTTCTGGAAATCTTTGTATCTTCAAGGCTTTATTCTGCTGTCTCATCATCCGTGTGCATGATAAACTGGGTACTTTGGACTATTGTTTTATAAAATTGTGGCTAAGGAAATGAAATGGCCTTTTATTTTATTTGAGCAGCAAATTGATTTATTAAAAGACACATCCCCTTCCCTGCTGGGGAGTCCATGTGTGCCCCAAGCCCTGGAGCTGACTGTGGGCTGAGCCTGTGCTGTGGCTGTTCCCCACTGTCACTCCTGGGGCGCCAAGCCCCTGCCCTGCCCCCAGCTCTCCTGAACAAAGGTGCTCTGGGGCCTCCCAAGCTTCAGCCTCTGTAAATGCCCTGGGGCAATAGTCCCGAGGGCAGCAAAACACACCCCTCTTCCCCACAGGGCTCAAAGGATGCATGTGGAGGTTGTCATGTCCTGCGTGCCCGTGGGGAGCTGGAGGGGCACAAGCAGGGTTAGAGCAGCACAGAAGGGGATAAAGCCTTGCTGCAGTGCCTGCCCCTTCAGCTGTGCCCACTGCCAGGCCAGAGCCACCACATTTCCACTCCAGTGGGTTCCCGAGCCCAGGCTGTTCCTGGGAAACACCATCCCATCTGCTGGGGTGTGTGTGTGTGCCAGGCAGGGTGGGTAAAGCTGTGCCCAGCTGGCTCTGTAGTCACAGCCCAGTGTCCCCAGTACCTGGCAGCCCTCCTGGCTGGCTGGGGCCTCTTGGCTTCGTCTGCTGGAAGGTAAATGACTGCAAGGATGAACAACACAGGGATTTTTAATTGCCAAGCCCCTGGAATCAATAGGAAGCCCTGGGCATTCCTACGTGTGGTCTCCATGGCCCCTCGGTGCAGGGGGAAGGCAGCTGTGACCTCACTCCATCACCCTCCCCTCGATCAATAGTTACCAGCTTTTAAAGTCCCAAAAGGTGTGATTAGGGCTGTGCACCATGAGGTTCGCCTTGCCCAACACACAGCCCATTGTCCTGCCTGAAAGGACCTAAAAGCCTCATTCTGTGTGGGTTAATGACCAGATGTCCCTGCAAGGGAGCCCATCAGCCCTGGGCCCAGTGCCAGGAGTCACTGCAGCTCATCTCATGCCCTCTGCACCCGTGCCCACTGCAGTGGGCAGGGCACTTCACCTGGGGAAACCAGGCTGTTTGTGCAGGGATAACCTGGGCATAACCTGGGCATAACCAGGCTGTGTGTGCAGGGATAACCTGGGCATAACCTGGGCATAACCTGGACATAACCAGGCTGTGTGTGCAAGGATAACCTGGGGATAACCAGGGACAGCCAGGGGGGCGCTGGGAGGGCACTGGAAACAGAGGTGGGTTCCTCTATTCTGTTGCTCTTAGTCCATGAGTGGACACTTCAGACTCTGCAAACTCAAAGCCTGGCACACCTGAGTGTGGCAGTGCTTGGTTCAATCCACACATCCACACTTCTCGTGGTGCCAGGCCCAGGTCAGACTGTGCCCTTGTAATAGCAAAGCTTTAATAATGCACAAACAGGACAATTGCACTGTGTGTGAAAACTGAAAAAAAGTTTATGGTTTGCAACAGCAGAGGCTTCAGCACCTTTGGCAGGGAGGGAATGGGCAGTAGAGTCTGGAGAAATACATGAACAAAGCGGAATTTGCCTCCTCTGATGGAGGCTCCTCACTCATTTAGCAGTGCAAATATTGATACATCATCTCAAAGGGCCATTTCAATGCCACCATCTTCCTGTAGAAATCTAACAGGACATCCTTCAGCTTCAAAGGGCTCTGTGAGCCGCTGCCTTTCCTGCATTTTTCTTTGGCTCTGTCTCCTTATTGATCCCAGAGCTCCAGAGGCTGAGGACACCTCACTCCAAGGAAAACATTAATCCTGGTGTCTTGCTCGCCACATGGTGTGTTATTGACTGTGTGTTGCTCCACTCAGGCAGCACAATTGGGTAGGGAATTTGGTTAGCACAGTATAACCAGGGGGTCTTGTGGCATGTTTTTGCAGTTGTTAATTAAGGCTTTTATCTTCCTGCGCACATTAAAATTTTGAAAAACTTAGAGCAGCATTAATAAATCTCCAGTCCCTGTAGCCAGCAGCAGCTTTTGGAGAAAGCAAAGCTCTGCCTCCCTTGCAGGCAGTTGTGCCTTGCAGGTGAGCTGAGCCAGATCGTGAAGGATTTGCTGCTCAGGGATGGAGGCAGAAATAAATTTCCATATGCACAGGGGATGGAGCACAGATGAACCCAGCCCTGATTCAGTTCGAGTGCAAGATTAGTTCCATTTGAAATGCCAGCAGAAAGCATTTGCTCCCAATGTAGGTCACAGCAACAAAGGCAGTGGGAGGGATTGACTGAAGGCAAAAGGAGGGAAGCTGAAATTACCTATGGTCACCAGCTGCCTGAGCCAGATGTTTGCAGCCTCAAATGTGCAGTGGGGACAGAGCTCTGCAGCCATGCAGAGCCTGCAGGGGAAGAAATGGAGCTGTACATTCATGTGAGTCCACACAGTGACCCTGGAACTCTCTCACCTGAGCTATTGCTATAAGTCTCTGCTTCTCTTCATACTAAAAGTGTGTTCACAGCCCATACTGCGTTTTTTTCTATTGCTTCACTTCCTTTCCCTGCATAAAATAATTGTTCCTTGAGCTCAGCACAGTGAACCAAACACTGGGGCAGATTAAGAAGAGCAGCAGATGATGGGAAGCAGAAAATCCAGCCAGACTCCTCCAGCACACACAGATACTGGGAGGTGCACTGCTCAGGCAGTGATTAGTTTGCCAGCTGCAGGCAGAGCTGCAGAGGAAATTAAAAAGGCAGAGTGTGCTGAAAAGTGCAGAGGGGAAGAATCTACACCAGGGTACATAATGCAGCAGGGAGAGAGGGGGGCTCAGACTGGGATCTGCTGGATTTGGGGATTTTTACTCCTCTGAGAGCCAGTCTGTCTGTGGGACACTCTGTGTGTCACACCAGCAGTGGAGTGGAAACTTTTTTATAACAGGCAGGAGGAGAGGGGAGAGCCCTGCATAAAACCCAAGTTCTCATAACAGGGAAGTAGTGCAGGTACCTTTTCACAGTCCCTCAGAATGCAGCTGCAGAAAATGAAGACAAATTATTCCTTCAAAATAAAGGTAATAATGGAAATAAGCTATGCCTAGAGTTCACCTCTGCTTTAGATTCTGATGGCAACAAAGGTAAGAGCATAATGGAGCCTATTAATGCAGCAGGAGGCAGAAACAGAAACTAGGATGAAGGGTTTTTAAAATCTCCAAGGGATCTTTGCAAAAGAATCCAAGGCAGGACATCATCAACGAGGTCATGGAAACATGAACAGCCCTGATGAATATCAAAAGTACATTGTGCCCTCTCTCCCTTTACTTGTAGAGAATTAGACCAGCATCTCTAGTGCCCCCTCCAAAATGAGACATCTCAGCAAACAGCATCCAGTAGAAAATAGTCAGAATGTTTTCAGAAACACACTTCTTTTTGCCCAGAAACATCAGGGAGGGCTCCAAACCTCCCTTGTCCGCGGTGGAACATCAGCCATGAAAACACAGTGGGTTTAAGGTGGGATTTCTACAAAAAAACCCACCACACACTTAGAGAAACCTCCACCGTGACTTTGGCTCTCAGCAGTGGCACGAGGCACAGGGCAAGGCTGGCTAAAAGCTCCTCATCCTGTTTTGGATGATACCAGGAGCTTCATGCAGATGAGATGGGAGATGCCTGCTTATGGTAAGAGCTTTCTGGCAGCCTGGAGATTCTCTCATCCCAGGAAATGATGAAAGGATCTGAGATAAAATCCAAACTCCATGCTCTTGTAACCACAATACTGGTCACCTTCTCACTTCCCACCTCCTGTCATCTGATAATGCAGCAAGGCTGGAGTGTCTTTTTGTGTTACTTCCTCTGACTTCTAAGAAAACCTGGGACATAATTTAAATGACACTAAATAGAAAAAGCATATTTTTAGCTGGAGAGGGAACTGAGAGGACTCAAGGATGGGATGAAACAGATGGGGAAGTGGAAAGTCTGGTTCTTTTCTGTCACTCCTCACAGCATTCCTGGGTGGTAACACAGGCAATGCCTGAGCCCTGGGGACCCTGAGCAACAGGGACACTGTTCTGAGTCCAAAAATGGGGAGTTGTCACCAAAGTTTGCTAAGACAGGGCTGTAGGTGTGAGGAACACGCCCCATTGGAAGGGCTGTACTTGCAGAGCTGTGCTGGGAGAACAGTTGGCAGCCTCATTAATGAGGTTTAATCTGTTCTCCAAGGAAACTGGACACACCTCATGGGAGTCTGTGACCTCGCAGAGGAGACCCACCTGACTTCACTGGGGAGGCTTCAAAATGGACTTGTAGCCCTTCAAGGCCTCTTCTCTCATCTCATATGCTGTGGAGAATCCAGCTCACCTGCCCTTGAAACTTCAGCATGTTCCTTTTGGAACTTGCCCTGGTAGTTCTCTCAGACTTTCACACATTTATGAAGATCCCAGAGCCACAATTCCATCCCTGCTCAGAAAACCCACCAGTGTGGAGCAGGGTGTGCCACACAGACCAGTGCTGTGGCAGCAGAAGGGCAGTGCCACTTACTCTGGTGGGCACTGGTGGCCTGGGCTTCTCTCAGGTGCTTGAGCAGGAGCAGTCTCTGCTCCCAGGTTTGTGTCCCAGTGGTCTCTGGAGCTGAGGCAGTGGAGCATTCCTGCTAAACAGAAAAGTACTGCTAGAAGAGAACAAAGACTTTCAGCTGTGATTAACATTTTATTGCCTGGACCGTAGGTATCAAAGGTCTTCAGGGCTCTCCTGGAGGCACTTCAGTTCAGCTGGATTAAAGCAGCACAGCTGCTCCCCAACTGGCTTTAAAAATGCTTCCAGAAAATGCCACTTCCTGCTGTTGCTGTCCTTCTTCTGGACCTGCATCATTCTGCTCAGCTTAGCTCAAAGCCTTGCTCTTCTGCCTCCTCCTCCTCCTTCTCTATGTTTGCCTTGGACTTTCCAGTGTCCATCCCTGCATCCATCCTCTCTGCACTTTCCTGTGTTCGCCTTGGACCTTCCAGTGTCCATCCCTTCATCCCCCCTGCACTTCTCTGTGCCTGCCTTGGACCTTCCAGTGGCCATCCCTGCATCCTCTCTGCACTCCCAGCAGCCACCTTTGGCACAGAACTGCTGGGTGGGGCACTGGGGGGGGCTCCCAGTGGGCAAATGGCACTGCCCTCTCAAACCAGGGAGTGTGGGGGATGCTCTGCCCTGCCCTCCACACTGGGCTGGGCACTGGGGCTGGGGGGCAGCAGGGCTGGGGGGCACCAGGGCTGGAGGGCTCCCCCTGGCTCTTCCTCACTGATGGGCAAGGGGAGCTCTGCTGTGGCAAACTGCCCCCCCAGCCACCCAGCAGGGGCAGAAGGACAGATAGTTCCTCGGACAGGCCATGAGGAGGGGGAGCTGAGGACGGTACAACACCAACAATTGTTTCTGCCTCTCTGGGGCTGAAGGGTAGCAGAATCCTCAGGAGCAATGCAGGGGTGAGGAGGGGCTGGAAAAGTCTGAGGTCTGCCTGCACTGGTGTCCTAGTTCAGCAGGTGGGACCAGTTATCACTGTGTGGGGGTAATCAAAGCTGTGTATTCTACCCCCTCTGTTCATTTCCCAAGAACAATGGACCATTTGCAGCAGCTGCCCAGGGAGTCGTTAGCACCTCCACACCCAGCCTGAGGGGGCGTGGCTGCTAATGGGCCATCAAAATAGCCCATGACTCACAGAGTTAATCACCCATTGTGTGAGTCCCCACCCTGGGGGAGGGACTGGGTGCTCCCTGAGGGTACATAAGCAGGGGCTAAGAGGACCTTGGGAACCAGTTGTTGGATCCAGAGGAGCAGCAAGACCTCAACAGGAGGAGACCACCACTCTTGACCATACTACAGCCATCACCTGTACCAACAGGTTCTTCACTTCCTTTTGCTTTGGACTCAGAGGAACCATGTGGGTCTCAGCACAAGGGCTAACAAACCCCTTTGGGTTTGTGCCCCAGGACACTGGGTTATACTGCTGGGTTTTGGTGAGTTGGAAGCAATTTCTCTTTGTGTCAGTGTATTTATTGTAATATCTTTCATTAAATTGTAACTCTGACTTATAATCTCTCTTGTGGTGGGTCCATTTCTCCTGCTGGTTTACCTTTAAACCAGCACAACTGGGAAGCAAGCAAAGGAAATAGCTGAGGGTGCCTGTGAGGAGCAGCTGGGACAGCAGGACAGGGGCAGCTCCTCTCCTGCCACAGAGCTGCCGCTGCTGGGGGGCCCGGTGGGATGCTGGGCAGCAATGGCAGGAGGAGGGCTCCGATGTCTGAGCTCCTTTGATTTCCCCCTCAGGCACTGAGATCTCACTCCATCCCCAGGATGCAGATGCCACCTGCAGGAGCCTCCCGCAAGCTGCAAGAGCCGGGAAGGGAAGAGCTAATCCTGGGAGTCGCAGAGGTGCCAGGAAAGAGCCTGGAGGCTCTGCCTTCCGAGGGCAGCACTGCCTTGTTCGGTGGGCAGAGCTGAGTGCTGGGGTGGCACAGGGAGGGCAGCACTGCCCTGTTTGTGGGCAGAGCTGAGTGCTGGGGTGGCACAGGGAGGGCAGCACTGCCCTGTTTGTGGGCAGAGCTGAGTGCTGGGGTGGCACAGGGAGGGCAGCACTGCCCTGTTTGTGGGCAGAGCTGAGTGCTGGGGTGGCAGCAGAACTGCCTCTCTCAGCCACAGTCAGGGTGGGGACACTGGTTTGCTCAGGCACCTCACCTGTCTCAGGTGATGGACTGCAGATCTCTCCCTGCAGAGCTGAGGCACTCCCACCTCCACAAAATAAGGTGTTTGACAGTATTTAAACAAATACTGTCTGCCCCCACAGCTGCCTTCTCCCCCAGTGTGCCCCTTGGGCTCTCCAAGGGGTTTGGGGCACTGTCACCCAGTCCTGCCTTGAGGACTTCTTTCCACAGCAGATGATCAGCTCAGGCTGTTCCCAGCTTTTAGGAAGGATAGTCCTTGGCTTCAGGAGGTTTATCTTCCTGAAAGCTTCACACAGTGCAACATTAAGTCCTGAGCACAACCCCAGCATCTCCCAGTCCTTTGGGTCACAGTGACTGAGCTGAAAGACTTGCTGAGAACCACATCGCAACTCACCAGAAAACAAATCCCAGAAGCACCTTGTCCTGCTGTGGGGGTTTCCATGGGTGACTGGAGACTGTCAGGTGTGGATGAGCTGTCACCATATTAGAACCATTTAATACCAATCAGCAGTAAAATAGAGCCTTAATACCACCCATACTTCCTTTGGCACTGGGGAATTGCAGTGCCTGGTGCTGAAGGGTGTCATTTTATGATTATTCTTCCCAACTGTTTCACCGAAGCCCCAAATTCCTTTCTTGTGGGTATGTGCAATGTGTTCCCTGCCATCACCCCTCTCTGCAGGGATGAGCTCTGGGCTGCCCCCAGCAGCAGTGCCCAGCAGTGCCCAGGGCTCAGCCCCCAGCAGCAGTGCCCACCAGCAGGGCCCAGCACTCCCCCTCCCAGCCCTTCCCTCATGCAGATGTGAGCAATGCCCACAGTGGCACTTGCCAGGCAAGCATCCTCCTGCAGTGAGTGAGGAAAGCAAAGAATGTGGCTCTCCAGAGCACCTGTGAGCAGATGGCAGGTGACCACAACCTTCCTAAGAGGGAAAACATTCTTCCCAGAGGTTTTAGGGGTGAAAGCTCAGCCAACAGTGCCTGAGCTTGCAAAAAATCCTGGGGTAGGAAAGCTGAACTTGCCTCCCCTCTGCATTTCCAGCAGCATTAAGGAAGGAAGGCAACAGGTGCCAAGCATTTAGAACAAGCCTGTCAGCAACAGCCACAGCCTGACCAAACCAGATGTCACCTCCAGGGCTCCTGATGCTTCCCAGGCAACCCAAGGCCTGGGCAGGGCAGCCTGAGGCTGCCCAGTGGGTTCTTGCACTTCTTGCAATGAAGAGCTCTTGCTCAGAGCTCAGTTCATCTGCCATCAGCACAAAAGAGCCCCTCTCCTCCCTGACATCTCTGGGAAAAGGCTTTCACCACACTCAGACTCTGCTGAGTCACCAGAAAAGGCAATTTTTCAGCTCCCTAATGACACAGGAACCCAATGGTGCTGCAACCTGAAAAAAGGTGCCTGGTTTCAGAACAGCAGAAGTTCACCACCCTATTCCTTTGTCAGATGATGGATTTGAAGAAAGCATGCTTACTGAATTTCCCTTTTGGTTCTAATAAACTTGTCCCAGCAAGGTTGTCCTCCCAAGCACAGTTCCTGAAGGGTCCTGTACACCAGCACTTCCTTCACAGGTAAAAATCAGCTTAAACACCTCTTCCCTTCATCTGGAGAACAAAATGTACTGACAAGTACATCTTTTTGAAAAGATGATCCTCGAGCCTCTCCATATTGCCAGCCTGGACTTTGGAACAGTTCATGTGCCATCTCTAGGTATTTCCAGGACAGCTTTATCATCTGATTTCATGGGAGTGTGCTGAAAGCTTGGCAGGGGCTGGCAGAGGGGTTTTAGAGTTGGGTACATCCATGAACAGCAGCTCTTGCAAAGAGACTAAAACTAAATGTTTGATTTCCTCAGTGCCAGCATTTTAGAGGAAAAACTATGACAGCAACCTGAATTGCTATCAGTGAATCAAGTAACAAACACCCTCTGGAGGTAATGAGTCTGCCAGGGATGAGAAATCCAGGGATTGTTTTCCTTGTGGAGCCTTAGCATGGGTGAAGAGCTCAACTTGCAGTGTCTTTTGTGGCACTGGCTCGTGCCAGGAGGAAATACTTTTCCCTCTGGCAGTTATTAATCTACTTATTTTGATGTGATTATAAGCAATATACATTAAAAAGCAAAGCTTACAGTCATATACTGGAAGATGACATGGTGGCACTGAGGGTACTGTATTACAAAAAGTAAATAAATGTACAGAAGCAAAGATTGTATCTCAAACCATGAGGGGTCCAAAGTCAGTATTCTGTCATGTTATTTCTGGAATGTCCAAGCTGCCACCTTCTCAGTTTGCAGCTCACCTGCACCCTGTGGCTTTGTGTCTTGGGTTGAGCTGGCAAAATGCCAACTGCTCAAGAACAGAGAAAAAGGTTCTTCCCCCCCAACCAGCCAAAGGGAGAAAGAAGAGGGAAAAAACCACTCCAAACTGGTTTATGCTGAAACTAACTACATGTATTTATACAGAAAAGAGAAAATTAAGAGAAAACTACAGTATAACACACACTTATACAAGTTATATATAACTTCCCACTCCCCAATAAGCACAGATTTTACCATTCTAACTACAAATCATTCTAAAGAAGTCAATTCCCCAAAGACAGACTTAAGCAAAGAGAAGAACTAAGAACAAACATTTTACTTCCCTAAGATAACATGATGGTGAGCCAGTGCTGTGGGCTTGGGCCTCCCCGTCCCTCCTGGGACAGCACGGTGTGTCCTGCTGGAGCAACAGCTATGAAGCAACTGCCCAAGCCACTCCCACACACTGGATTTTTCTTCTTTTGAGATGATGTAGTATGGTATGGAATACAGTATTATTGGCTAGAAGAGGTCAGCTGTTAGCTAGCCCAGCCCAGCTCAAGGCAGCTGACAATTTCAGGCCCAAATCTGAGTTTTAAAGCCTAAATTTAGGCCCACCTGGCTAAAACATAACACTTTGCTGATTTTTTTCTGACAAATTCATCAACCTGAACTTTACGAACCCTTTTTTCAGTTTGTTACTGAAAAGTGCCAGTGTCAAAATGTCTTGGTGGTTCTTTTAATCAGCTGCCCCAACCAGCCCCACTTTTGACATAGTCTGTGCAAGGATTCCTCTGTGTCTTACCTCCCTCTGCACATTCACTTGTGGATCTTTGACTCAATAGACTGCACTGACCTAAATTTCTTCAGCAATTACTCTAAAGAGGGTTCCCAAATTTTCTTTCTTATTCTCATAAATTCATTCAGCTGGAATAACAGGGGAGGTCGCTGTGTTATTTTTTTCTATTCATAGGCAGGTATGAGAATTTTGCCTCTCCCCCTCTGAAGATCTCTCAGTGCCTTCCAAGAACTGTGTCAGATTTAGAGCTTCAAATGCAGCAGGTCCTGTGGAAGGCAGGATGGGAAGTGATTGGATTCCAAGGGCTGTATTCAGACTCCTGGATGGACCTGCTCAGGCTGCATGGTGTGGCTGCTCCCTGTTCTCCTGCTGCTGTCCTGCATCCACCTGCAGAGGGAAAGGTGAGGAAGACAAAAGGAGGGCACAAGTAGTGAAAGAGAAAAGAGACCAAAAGCCCCTGGTTTTGTGAAGTTTCTATTTCTGCTCTGCAGAGTGTTGTTTGCGCGGTGGGGCCGCTGAACAGCATGAAGTGCTGGAGCCACTTTGTTCAGATACAAACTGTCTAGGGACCAGTGTACCATGGTTAGAAGTCATACATTGAGCTAAGCTGGACATTTCAATAGGATGAAGTGGTAAAAGAGCCAAGATTTTGTAGAGTTAGAGCCAAGGTTTTCCAAGTTTGACAGGTCATGTCACTGAACAAAGAAAAGGCAAAGTCCAGCAGTGATGAAGACACTTCAAGACCACCCCAAGGGATGAAGTCAGGAGAGCACTACCCAAATTTGAAGCCAAAAAGAAAGCTCCGCCCAAGATTCCACCCAGTCATTAATATGGAAATTAGAGGGTGTTAACTATGAACTTAAGGCTATAAATGGCTTATTTTACTTAAACAAGTGAGGCAAGTTTTTGCCCAGTATGAACTGGCTGTGCCTCCAACGTTGTCAATAAATACCTTTGCTGCTAAAAGTGAAAATTTTCTCTTAGCAGTTATTTTTGCGACGTTTTCGCTTATCAAGTAGGAAAGGCTGTTGCTTTCCACTGGGTTCTCTCTGCCTCACTGTGGCCTCTCCTTCTCGTGGCACTGCTGTGGAACTCAGGCCTGAGAGCAACACTGAGCTCAACTTTTCCCACAGCAGAACTGCTGTCTGTGTTTGGAGGCTGATTTATGGTGAAACTGCAATTCTCTGTGCAGGCACTGCACAAGTACAAGCAGCACAAAGTAGTTCCCTCTGTTCCCATTCTCCTCCTCACTAAGACTCTGCTTAGCCTGCTTCTGTCAGCTCTAATTACAACCAGCAACACCCAGCCCCTTCCCTTCTGGATAAGCTCTCCCTTGAATCTGAATTACTGCAGGGTGTTGGATGCCAGGGGGGAAACAGAAAACACATCCTGGAAACTGCAAAAACCATCTTTCCTTCTGACACAATACCTTAAAGGACTCTGTGAGTCTGAAAGAATCACACCAAAACCAGTAGGCAGAACAGGGCAGTAGCTCAGGTGCTGAGGAGCAAAATTTTGGGTATAAATTAAAAGCCAAACATTTTAGTTTATATATATAAAAATAGATGGAATTTGAAATATTTATTTATTTATATAAATAGATATGGAATATATATCTATATGGAATATACATATATGGAATATATATATGGAATTTGCTTCCCAAGAATCTGTCTGGACCTTCCAGTGCCCATCCCTGCATCCTCCCTGCACTTCCCTGTGTTTGCCCTGGACCTGTGAGAAGGGCACAAACCCTTAAACATCTGGGGCTAAAGGATTTGGCACAAGAACAAGAAATGCTCCATGCTCCCTAAAATTCCTTTCCTGGGATGTACCTGACCCACCAAAGTCAGCCTTGAGCCAACAGCAGGAGACAACCAGCAGTGACTTTGTCCCTGAGGACTGAGCCCTGCGAGCCCAGCGGTGTCTCCAGAGGGACACACTGTGAGTGATGGGGCAGCTCATCCCTGGAGCTGAATCTGTGCAGAGACGGAGCTGCCAGCACCTCTGCCAACACTCCCTGGGTGAGAGGCTGAGACACAGACACCCCCCGGGTGAGCTGTGCTGCCTCACACTGCTGGTGGGCTCGGGCTGCTTCAGTGCCTAAACCTCAGATATTATCTGTGTCTTACAGCCTGGGGAAATGCTGCAGCCTGGCTGGGTCACCACGGGGAGTGTGGCCTCGTGCACTGCCACCATCGCACCAAAGGGCAAGGCAAAAATAAAATTCCACCATCCATCTAAGGAAAAAGGATTGCTTGAGAGGACGAGAAGAGGGGAGATATGAAAAGGCAAAAACCTCCCAGAGAAATGAAAAGGCAAAAACCTCCCAGAGAAATGCAGTCTTCTCAGAGACTGAGGGCCGAGCCGGGTGAGGCCCTGCTGTGGCACACCCTGGTGGGTTTGGTGGCTCTGCCCTGCCCCAGGGACCAGCCCAGGGCACTCGTCACCTCCTGCCCGGGGGTTGCTGGCAGGTGTGGGTGTCCCCAGGGCCACCCTTGGCCATCTGGGCAGGTCAGTTGGTACCAGGGCGGGAGCAGGAAAGGCTGTGGGGAGAGCTCAGAGACTGCGGGAGGGGCTGTCACTGACTGTCACTGTCACTGTCACTGTCACACACACACTGTCACTGACTGTCACTGTCCCTTACTGTCACACACACACTGTCACATACACACTGTCACTGTCCCTCACTGTCACACACACACACACACGCTGTCCCTCCCTGTCGCTCTCTCTCGCGATACCTCTCGGGCCCGGCAGGGGGCGCTCTCGCCCCTCTCACAGCGCGCCCCGCGGCGCCGCGCCCCGCCCCTCGCGCCGTCCCCGTTATCGCGAGAGCAGCCGCGGCTACTTCCGCCCTCCCCGCGAAGCCTCGAGGGATCTCGTGCTTCTCCTTCCCGGCTGCGGGGCCGATCTCGCGAGATCTGTTCCCCCCTCCCCTTTAGGGGCGGGGCGCGCAGTCTCGCGAGAGCCGCGGGCGGGTGCGCGGCGAGTCTCGCGANCTGCCCTGCCCGGCTCTGTGCCCTGCCCTGCCCCGCCCTGCTCGGCCCGGAGATGCCACACCGAGACAACAAAGGGCAGGCGTGTGCGGGCCGGGCCGTGACCCGCGCCCTGCTCTCACTCACCCGCTGCTGTTGCCGCCGCAGGTGCCCGGTCCGCTCCCCTCGGCCACGCACCTGCAGCGCGGGCCGGCTCGGGCCATTGGGAACCTGCCCGCGGTGCGTGTATTTGCGGTGCAAAGCGCCGTCATTCGAGGCAGACTCAGAAATAAACCGCTCCGGGGTGCCCAGCGCGGCCGGCCCGCGGCTGTAACTGCTGCTCTCCCGCAGGAAGCCCCTACCAGCCCGTCATTGAAGCCTTGGAGAGCCACCCCCAGAAGAAGTTCTACAATGTGTCCAAGCTCGGAGGGGCCAAGTATGGTACGGTGGTGCTCCGGGGACGCCGGGGTGGGACCGGCAGCAAAGTGCCCTGCGGCGTGGGGGATGCACTCAGCAGTTCTGCTGCCGGGGAGCTGATAACACCCCAACGTCCTGCTGCCTCAGGGGGATACTTGTAGCTTTGCCTCAGTGAGGGAGAACTGGTGCTGCTGGAGTTTTCAGAAATACTCCATATCAGAATAATTTTGAAGAATAAGTGAAGTGACAAAGAACTCCTTCAAACATAACTCCAGCGTTTCCTGTAGTTTTGTGCAGCTTCAGGGTGTGGTGGTTTCACCTCCCCAGCAGCTTCACACAGTGGGTGACTCTGTCTGCTCCTGCTGCAGGAAGGTGAGGCTTTGTTTCCCCCAGCCTGGCATTAGTCTGGACCAGGGGCTGTGCCAGGAGGGCCTTTCTTGGGTCTTCTAAAAGCTCCCGGTGTGCAGGTGTGGTGGGAGGGAGTGCAGGGCAGGGAGCTGTGCCCAGTGCCAGCCAGAGCAGGGCATCAAAACATGCCTGGGTTCTTCTCTCCCTTTGCTCTCCTGTCAAACTGAAATACTCACATGGGGTACTTACCAAAGGCATTTGGGATTTTTGTTTTTCAGCTTTGCAGGGTCTGAATTCCGTGTTCACAAAACTGGTGATGTTAAATAAAAATCACCAGTGGGTGTTTCACTGTAAACCAGCATCTGAGCACAGAAATCAACTCCCTGGTGTTGGAAGGGAAGAGAGAGGGAGCACAGTGTGCTGACACTTTGTGCAACAGCTGAGGGCTCCTGCAAATTCCTTCTTCTTCTTGTGATGAAGTCAGTCTTGCAGATAAGCACAGGTGAAGGAAGCAGAAGGTTTGTGCTGGTGGCTCTGCCCAGGCAGCAGCAGTGCTGTGGTGGTAACAAAGGCAGGCAGTTCCACAGCAGCTTTTTGGAAAACCTCATGACAGAAGTGGAAATACAACCACAAGATACAAGTTTGTGCTAGAATGTGGCATAAACCTTTGAGCAGCAATGGGTGTTCCTGAAGATACTCTCAGGAGTCTAAACAGACAGGACTAAGAGGGTCTTAGAACCTGATGTTGGAACCTCTTGCAACCTTGGTATAATAACTCCAAGACAGCAAAATATTGAACAGCATTTAGACACAGTGGGACAGCACTGGGAGCAAATCCAGCATCTGGAATTGCTCACTGCATTTGTTGCTAGAACAGTTTCCCTTTTACCTGTTTGCCCTCTGCCTTGAGGCTTCTGACTGTAATTTGACATTAAGTGCTGTTTATATTAATCAGATTACTAATTTAAATGTTAATTGATTTATTTGCCAGTTGTCTAGGGAGAATTTCTAGTGTTTAAAAGCTCTGGTGAAAACAGTGGCTGGAAAGAGCTCAGAAGGATTTAGGGCAGAGGGGACGTGTTGATCCAGGCCAGGCTCTTGCTGGGCCCACATGGGGAGCCCTGGTGGACTGAGCTCTGCAGGGCTGGGAGGGAGAGACCCCACCCCTCCTGCATCCTGTGCTCAGCAACCTCTCTGGGAGCTGCTGTTTCCTCGTGTCCAGTTCCAGTGTCCCTGCCTGCATCCTGGGCCTTCACTGGGCTCTCACTGGGCCCTTGTGTGCCCCTGGGAGGGGGTGGGAGCTGCAGTGCCCCCCTCACTGTCCCCTGGGTGGGGACAGCCAGCCCAGCTCTGCCTACAGTGCCTGTGCCAGGGCAGCAGTGCCAGAGCTCAGGGGGCCTGTGGTGGGTGGGATCTGCCTGCTGGGGGTGCCCTGGGAGCCCCATACTGCACCCAGGGGTGTCCTGAGAGCCCCACACTGCACCCAGGGGTGTCTGTCCTGAGAGTCCCACACTGCGCCCAGGGGTGTCTGTCCTGGGAGCCCCACACTGCGCCCAGGG
>VWZD01001346.1:1842-31444 GCA_013396695.1 Sakesphorus luctuosus | reverse complement strand
CACACTGCACCCAGGGGTGTCCTGAGAGCCCCACACTGCACCCAGGGGTGTCTGTCCTGGGAGCCCCACACTGCACCCAGGGGTGTCCTGGGAGCCCCACACTGCACCCAGGTGTGCCCTGGGAGTCCCACACTGCACCCAGGTGTGCCCTGGGAGTCCCACACTGCACCCAGGGGTGTCCTGGGAGTCCCACACTGCACCCAGGGGTGTCCTGGGAGTCC
This sequence comes from Sakesphorus luctuosus, assembly GCA_013396695.1. NCBI lineage: Eukaryota > Metazoa > Chordata > Aves > Passeriformes > Thamnophilidae > Sakesphorus > Sakesphorus luctuosus. Next base: position 31,223 of record VWZD01001346.1, on the reverse strand, counting down.
CACACTGCACCCAGGGCTGGCTGTGGGGGGATCTCACTGGTGGCTCCTGCAGAGCAGCAGTTGCTGTCCCCCAGCTGAGCAGCCCCAGGGAGGTGCATTGGTCACTGGTGTTGGTGCCCACGGGAAAGCAAACGGTTCCTTCTGGGAGCTTGGCTTGGAAATCACGTGAGTGGGGGCATGACAGTCCCTTACACGTGGGTTTGGTGACATCTTTGTGCTCAAATTCATTCAAGTCTCACCCTCAAAACAGGGGCTTGTCTAATCAGACAACAGTGAATAATATATGAGAAAGATACAACTAGACCAGTCAGCCAATTCTGTATTAATAGTTTGTGGGCAAACCTCTGGATTAGGTTGAGACCACCAAATCTAACCTTTTTATATTAAAGCCTGAACTTAACTGTTCACCTTCTTTCAGCTAACATTTTTTATATTTCTCCCTGTTCCCATGAAATCTTTTGTCTGCTTGAATGATGCTGAAAATAATGGGATTTGGTGGAGAGATGTCAATTAACCTCTGATTTTTTTGTCTCTTTGACATGAATAGTGATGTTGGGGTTTTTCTTCTCTTCCCTCTTTTTTCATTCTCATTTCCATTTCCCTATTTTTTTTTTTGCCAAAAAATTGCTGCTTGTCAGTACCTTATTTCAGATCAGTTGCAAACTAACTCAAGTTACATTTAGTGAAATGTCTTTGTTTATATTTTATGAATTGTGTTTAATTTTAAAAGGGCCAATGGCAGAATAGTTTCTGGTCTTCATATTACTGTTGATTGAAATATTAGTCTGGCATTGGATGTTTTTGGCTCAATATCTTGAGTGATGCAGGGGTGAACTTTACAGTTAAAAATGCTTTTGAGTATCCTAATTGTTGTTGCTTTTGACCTGCTGTGATCAATAATCCCAGCTCTAATTCCTGCATCTCTCCCCTGCCAGAGGAATGTACCTTCTTAAAGGTCATTGTCTGCACACATTGGGGTCGAGTCATTGTCTCTCCCATTCCAATCCCATCGGATAACTCATCTCCTCCAACATGTGCTTTATGGAGCTCACTGTTCCCTATTGTGTAGGGAAGATCAAACCCAGAGGCAGCAGGGAAAGCAGGTTCCTGAGGCTCTCACCTTTCCAATCCCACAGAAGAGGGACTCCCTAGGAGTGGGAGATGGTAAGTTTAGAGCTGCAGGTGCTGCTCTCACTGGTGTGTCCTGTCCCCAGACACTCTGCCTTACTCCATCCGAGTGCTGTTCGAGGCCAGCGTGCGCCACTGCGACGGCTTCCTGGTGAAGGAGGGGGATGCCATGAACATCCTGGACTGGAGAACCACACAGAGCCATGTGGAAGTGCCCTTCTGTCCTGCCAGAGTTGTTCTTCAAGACTTCACGTGAGTGTGGGCACAGCTGTGCCAGCTCACAGAGCTGAGGTGCAACCCCTGGGCTTGGGAATAGATTCCCAGGGGTCTACTTTTCCAGTGAAACCTGTGCTCTGCTTCTGCTGTGCCATGGATTCCTTGGGATAATTCCATGTGCTGCAGGGGTAGGAGTTGTTCTGTGGGGTGCCATGTCATCAGTGCAGGCTGGCAGGGCTGAAGCTGCTGGTCTACCAGGAGCACTTTGCAGGGTAAGAGCCAGAACAAAATGGAAGTGGTGATGTTTGGCTGTAGCCAGATGGCTGCCAGTTCCCTGAAATACATGGAGATTAAATATTGCTTACTCCACAATGAGTAATCCAGTTGACTCCATGAATAATACATACATTTGAAAAGCAGTCTCTTAGGATAATAACTTTGTGATTTAACTATGGCATAGCTAAAAGGCCAGTCCTTCAGCAATTTGCAAATGTTCAATTGAAGCTGTCTCACTGGCTGTATTTATTAAGAAGTGAGATAATTCAAACGAAGAACTATGATGATAATAAATTTGAGGTAACTTCTACTTAGCAGGCAAAGCCAGTAAGGTTTTATGTAGCACTGTGTGGCATAAACATTACCCCTCTCTCAGCTTTATATTCCAGGTGTGCTTATTACCCATGCCATAGCAACACAGATAGTTTGTGAACTGCTGTGAGCTCCAGCAATGGCTCTGTCAGACAAAGCAGACATGCTGAGGTGCTGAAATGTGCAGCACAAGCATTGTGTGGCACTGTTTGCATAGCAAGGCTCTGTCCCACGGTAAGGAATATGCAGAGATGAGTCCTGCAGGGAGGCACCACTGGGCTGCAGCAGCACAGCGAGGCACCAGACAGGTGGGTGGCTTTGAGGAGGTTCTGTGTTCCTTTTTGGTGCATGAGGGGAAGGTGCACCAGCTCCACTGGCCTTAGGAATGGCTCAAGTCCTTTAAAATTTAGAGAATGGAGTGATGGGGGTTTACCATCTGAAATGAGACGTAGCTAGATCTGTAATTAATCAGAGGAAGTTTGTGTGTCTTGCTGAGTTGATGTCTCATGTGGTACTACTTGTTTTCCTGTGTGCCAGTGGGATTCCAGCCATGGTGGACTTTGCTGCCATGAGGGAAGCTGTGAGAAATGCTGGAGGAGATCCAGTGAAGGTCAATCCTGCCTGCCCAACTGATCTCACTGTTGACCATTCTCTGCAGATTGACTTCAGCAAATGGTAACATACTTTTTTTTCCCCAAACCATCCCTTTCTGTGAACACTGAGGTGTGGATTGATTCAGGTCTTGGTACTGTCTCGTCAGACATTTGTCCTGGGGGGATCCCTGCAATGAGACCGGGGGGGTATCTGAAAAAAGGCTGGGTAAAAATGGCTAAATTGACACTCTTGAAGAAGAAGAATGTCTGTGAGGCATTCTGGATGAAGCTGACTGATAATTCAAATTCTGGGCAGTATTTTGCTGAAATAATGGGATCTGGCTTGGTTTCCAGAAAATGATACGTCTCAAGAGGATGAGGCAGAGGGAGTTTGTAATTTTGCTTTGCTCTGTTTATATTGTTCAAACAGATAAATGTGGCTGCCTGTTTTGAGAGAGAACATGTGTACTTGGAGAAGTCTGGACAAGTGTGGGGTCTGGAAAACCACCAGTGTGGTTTTGCTTGTCTGACAGGCAGTGATGTGATAGACCCAGCCTGAGGCTGCCTGTGCTAGACACATAATACTGCACAGGAGGAACAGCTTGAGTTTTATTCAGTGTTTCCTGAAGTAATCACTAAATAATGTAGCTTCCCTTCACCTTCTCCCCTGCCCTTCCCTCATGGAGCCTTCCCAAACTCATGCAAAATTGCATAAATTACTCAGGCTCTCTGAGAATTTTAAAAGTTCATGGGGAAAAAGCCAGTGGTCAGATGGACATGGATGTGTGAGTCATTTCTGTCAACCTTCCAAGTGCTCACAGAATTTCAGTTTGGTTGTTGTCAGGAGAGGAAGAGGCCACAGACCATGTTGTGCTGCATCTGAGCTGTGTCAGTTCTGTGTCTGTGTCTGGAGGGACAGCTGATTCCATGGCAATTAGGCCAGCCTAAAATTATCAGGCAGACCAAGTGCTGGCAAGAGGCCCCAGCATGCTGCTTTGTGATGATAAATCAGCCTCTGCAGCATCACTTTGGAAAGCTCTGGGGCCTCAGCAGCTGCTGGGCTGTGATAATGAGCCCTCTCTGCAGGGTGGTTTGTCCTGCTGGCAGAGCTGCCACCTCCTGAGGAGGATCAGGGCCTGGTGGGCTGGGGTGGCATCGAGACGAGGTATCCCCTGAGCCCAGGCACTGTCCTGCCAGTGCATAACTAAATATCTGTGTTACTAAAGCAGAGGAAGCAGTGGATTTATTGCACTTTTGTGATTTGATAATTACTGGAGGTAAAAGGTCATTAGTTTTTTGCAAGCTTTCTTTGCTCTACTGCACAGACTGAATGTTGTACAAATAGAGGCTATTGTGCTGAATGGACTTTATTTCTTAAAAAAAACCCTCCAACTTTTCTGTCTTACTTCTGACTGACTTCAGCAGTGCATGAAATTTATCTGAGCCTTTGAGAATTTGGATAAAAAGCCTAATTAAATAGTAAAGAATAATATTTCTTTCCTTGAGAAAGCTTTGCCTGCAGTCATTCCTCTGGATTTAACAGAACATGTACAGCACAGTCTTCAGAAACAAGTTCAGTCTACCCTTTGAATGGGACTCCACCCACATCTCCCAAGTTTACAGCTCTGAGTTCAGCCTTTGCAATGCTGGTTGTAAAGATTTCTGGCCTATTGTGAACAAATGGAAGGACTTGCTTGCTGTTAATCTTTCAGACAATCCGGTTCTGTTCACTTCTTGCCATGCTACACTGCTTAACTAAGCTGATCCAGCAGTAGCTCACTTTGCAACAGGCTTGTAGTAAAATATTTCTTCAGATGGTAATTTATAATGTTGTGGTAGTTTTGGCTTTAGTTTTAGCTAGGCCTCAGTTCAGCAGGCCCAGAGAGTCTATGTAGATTAGAGGGGACAAACATCACCTGACTTAAGCAACCAAAGAGATACTTCATATCATTTTGGCATCAAAATCAAGTATAAAAGAAGGTGTAGGAGGTGCCTGGCTCAGTCCCTTCATGGCCTGTGCTGCGCAGACCTGCTATCACCCTTGCTGGGGGAGTTGGGTCTCGTTGATCACTTCACAGCTGATTGGTTTGGGAAGTTCCTTTATTTGTTGTTGGTTTTCTCCTCTCTTGCCTTTGAGGGGAGTTTGTTGGAGTGTTTCTGTGAGCTGGGGTGGTGGAGGCCTGTGTTGTTGGGTGGATAACTCAGTGATTGTTGTTGGTTTGGTTTTTCTCACATTTGTATATATATGTTAGGGCAGTGAAATGCCTCCCTGATCCCCGATCCTGTCAGATCTCGGAAGCTGAGCAGGGTCAGTCCTGGTCAGTACTTGGATGGGAGACCTCCTGGGAATACCAGGGGCTGTGACAGTCCCAAGGACTTCACTTTCACTGTCCAAGCTTGCTCGGCCGTAGCAGATGAACCTCAGGAGTGAAAGGGTGGGGCCAGTTCTGTGCACGCTGTGCCTCACCTAAAACATCCACTGTGCAGGCTGGAAGGGCACATCCACATGGGGAGAACCGTGCCCAAATCCAGGCTGGAAGGGCATACCACGTGGGGAGAGCCCTGCCCAAATCTTCGTTAGTGAAGCCTGGCCAAACATACATACATATATATGTATTATATCATATTCTGTTTTTAATTGTCTCCCTTTTCTCTAATATAAGAAGTTTGCTATTTCGGAGGTTGGGGTTTTTTTCCCCTCCCTCCTCTTCCCTTGGTGGGGTGGTGGATTCTCTCTCTGTGTTGGGCAGTTGGCATTTTGCAGCTCGGCCCAGGACAGGTGTGTTGCCGGGGTTGCAGAACGGCAGGGTGGGGGGGAGGAGCAGTCTGCGGGCGGGTGACTGATCGCTGTTTGTTGTGTTTGCCTTGCAGTGCGATCCAGAACGCGCCGAACCCGGGCGGCGGCGGCGATGCTAAACCCCCGGCGCGGCTGTCCCCGCTGCGGGCACCGCGCAAGGGCCCGTGCCGCGGGCAGGGCGGCTGCAGGGCACCCTGCGGGGAGCACGGCCGGCCTGCTGCGCCCATCGAGAGCACCCCCATCCTCTGCCCCTTCCACCTGCAGCCCCTGCCCGAGTATGGACCCTCCTCTGTGCTACTCTGTGCCCCGGGGGTGGGAGCTCTGCCCGGGGCAGCTCGTGGGGTGGGGTGTGGTTTTTAAACTTCTGTGCCCTTCAGCTGTGCCACAGACAGGTTTTAGTATCTCAGATATCTGTAGCTGATACTAATTGGTCTACAGTAAATTTATCCTTTTATAAGTGGAGCTTTACTGAACTGAGTGCAGATGGCCAGCTATTGGCTCATGGCTGTGACCTTTAAATTCAATTTTGATGCTTCTTACTTCGGACAACAAAGCATAGGAGCATAATCCTCTGTCTGTTGGAAAGCAAACCTGAGTGAATAAACCAGGGAAGCCTGAATTTATTTCTAAAGGTAATGTGTAGCTTTTGTGTGATAACTTTTCAGAAGTGTCTGGCTCTTAAAGAAGAGCTAAGAACTAGCCTGTACATCATCTCTCAGCCTTTACAGGATCTCACAGTCCATCTGTCACTGAGTTGCAGTTCAGTAAATATCCTGCCTGTGTGTGATAGCCCAGGGGAGGCTCATCGCTGCTTTCCCAGATCTCTGTGTTATTACCAGACCTGTTCCATCTCTGCCAATTACATGTAATCACCCTGCTGTCTCAGCTGCTGCCTCCTGGCTCTGATGGGCTGCTCAGATCCATATCTGCCTGTGCAGGACAGGTGTAGTGTTTAAAAGCTGATCAAATCTGTATCCCACAGTGATGCTGTGTTGATGTCAGGGTAATTTTGTAGACATGCAAATGCTGCTGCTCCCTCCAGGTGTAGGAATGCAGGAGGAGGGGTTTTCAGCAGTATTGGTGTTGTGGCAGCAGCCCCAGCAGGGCTGTAGATGAAGCTGCAGCATCAGTACTGAATGTCCCTTGGGACTTGGTGGAGCTCTGACCTTCTGCTGCTGCAGAGAGCAAAGGGAAGGGTCAGGATGTAAAATACACCTCTGAAAATTGAGAACTTCCTGGTACAAAGCAAGTATATTTCCTTTCTTCTTCAGCTACTCAAAGCAGAGGTTATTCTTAAATTATGAATTACTCTGTTACAACAAGCATCAGTGTCTTAATAAATATAACACTAAGGAAAAATTGCTCATTTTATGAGGCCACTGAGTACTTGTGAAGAAAAAAATGTGGCATGGAGAGAAATACAGAAACAGAGGATAGTTACAATTGCCCTGACGTTCTACTCAGCTGCTGAGGGCTAGTTCTGAAAGTTGAGTGTGTTTTTACATGAACTAGTGAACATTTTGGTTCTTTATTATGTGGGGTATTGAGGCATGCAGCCTGTGACACAACTGATGGGAGTAGAAAAGCTTCTGGGTATTGCAGCACATGCCTGGAGTAGATCTCTTAAAGTATTTTTGAGATCACTTTTAGCCTTAGGCAAATCATACCTGAAATGATCCTGTTCTCAGGCACAGCACACGTGAGGTCAGCTATTCCTCACTGCTGCAGGGAAGCAATTATCTTTGTTCTAATAAACCACTTCAAATAGTCCTGCAGGCTTAAATGAGTCTTTCCTCAGACAAGCTAAAACTACAACTTGTTCTTCTGTGATTTGAAATAAATTATGACAGTGCTTGTAAACTTGTTATCTTCTAGGCCTGAGACGGTATTGAAAAATCAAGAGATGGAATTTGGCAGAAATAGAGAGAGGCTTCAATTTTTTAAGGTATGTCTGTGTATCTACAGGCTTTGTGTTTTGGGCTTTTTTATGAGCCATTTGTCTGCTACTGTTCAGGTTTTGATGGTAAATTAAATGTAATCATTTGGGAGTGTTAGACTCTCAAATCTGAATTTAACACAGGAACAGAAAATTGGCTTTCTAACTTGAAAAAGTTTACTCTGGTTTTGCTCCTGTCGGTGGGGATTTATGAAGCATTAGGCTATATAATGCCTTTTCATGAGCTCAGTGCCTTTCTGGATCAAAGGCTCATTTATCCACACCTCTGTTACAAACCAGCCGAGACCAGTGTTCAGCCATGGCTGCTCCCAAACTGGGCAGCACAAATGCTGGAGGAGCATCAGCTGCTGTGCTGCTGGGAGGGATCTGCAGCATAGGCATTTGATCCTCAGCCATAATCTGCCATGGTTTAGAAAGTCAGTGCAATGATCTAAGACTCTCTTCATGTGTGTAGACCAGGAGGTTTCTTTCTGAAGCAAATTAGCTTTTACGTAATTAAAGACGGAAATGGCCCAGCTGAATCTCGTTACAATGTCCATGTCAGCTCTGTTAAATGTACCAGCCCGAGTCTGCAGACAGGCTCACCCACGAGTGGCAACCTTGAACTCAATTATGCTATAAATATAAATTCTGCTATAAATACGAGTGCTAAGGTTCTGTTGTCTAACTACAGTCTTAGGTGGGCTTGAAGTAAGTTGTGTGAAGTGGAAGGGAGGAGATTTCTGCAGCCCTGCATTTGAAGGGTAGGTGTAAATTATTGATCCAGCCTTCACAGGAGCTGAGTGAGTGGTTTTGTTGGTGATTAGGAATGTATCCAAAGGCATCACATGCCTCTGTTTGACAGAGAAGCAAAAAACACTTGGGTAAATACCAAGGACTCTTTTATTGTATCTTAGTTTTGTCTTTTTAGTTATGTTCTAAAAATTGAATATACCGGTGAAAAAAAGGCAACTTTATTTCTTCTCATTTTGGAAACATTACAGTGGAGTTCAAAGGTTTTCAAGAATATTTCCATAATTCCACCTGAGACTGGAATGGCACACCAAGTGAACTTGGAATATTTGTCAAAAGTTGTTTTCGAAGTGAAAGATTTCCTCTATCCCGATAGCCTGGTTGGCACAGATTCCCACACAACCATGGTAAATGGCTTGGGTATCTTGGGCTGGGGTAAGTATGCTCAGAGTAACTTGATTGCACTTGGAAAGGCACAAAAAAGCTTCATATTTCTTCCCATTGGATGTTTTTATCTTAAGCATAACAGGCTCACTTGGATTATTCTTCTGAATGTTTTTTGTCTAAAAGTAATTTTGACTAACATTTCTTTCCATTGAGAAAGGACTCATTGTGAAAAGGGAAAACAGCCAAAACCCAACTGATACTCAAATAAGTACTGTTTGTACAACATTATTTGCATAAACTTTCCTCTCAGAAAATTAGTTTTAGGTACAAAATATTTTCTGCTTGACTGTGATCTTTAACTTGAGTTGGTTGTGTTGGTTTGATTGTTGAGGTAGAAATGTTTAATGAACTCCTGTCTTTAGGCTGTGTCCTTGTTGGGAATGGAGTGATGCCCTTCACTTGTAAGAGAAGCAGCAATGTCTTTATTGTCATGGGCCTTTAGGCTTGATAGAAAGGGTGTTGTTAGTTCTTTAGGGCCTGAGCACAGTGATGTTGGTTCCCGAGGCTGATGGGCAGCCCTTGGTGTTCTCCTTGCAGGTGTGGGGGGCATCGAGGCGGAGGCAGCGATGCTGGGCATGCCCCTCACCCTCACCCTGCCCGAGGTGGTGGGCTGTGAGCTCACGGGCATCGTCAGCCCCCTGGCCACGTCCATAGACATCGTGCTCAGCATCACCAAGGTGAGTGCCTGGTGTTGTTTGAACTAAGAGGCTGTTCCAGCACTGCCCGTGGGGGTTGGTGTAGGGGGGACTGGGGGTGAGTCAGTGATGGGCAGAAGAGGGTCAGGCACAGCAGCATCAGAAGGCTTGAACAAAGAGCTCAGAACTTTAGTGACAGCTTCACCTTTATCTTCTCTTGTATCCAACATGCCATCACACAATTGGCTAGTCAGGTCACTAAGCGTACTTGGAAACATTCTGCTGGCTCCAAGGTATCCCACATTCTACAGGTGCTCTCTGCTCCTTAAGGGTGCCCTCCAAACTGCTTTCCTTCAAGGACACACTCTGAACTGCTCCATATCCATCTCTCCATCAATGACCTCAGACATCAGGGGATCTACAAACACACTGTCACCCCCACAGGTTGTGACCTGGGTTAAACCCCGGGAGTGGTTTTAGTTTGGCAGTGCAGAAAGGTCCAGATAATCTCTAAGCATTTTTATTCATTAGTCCTTTGAAGTATTTTTTTTAATTTCCCCTTACAGTCATTTTATTTACATGCCCTCTTTCACTAAAAAGGAATTTATAATAACTCTATAATTTTTTTTTGCAAACATAGGCCTTAGGGTTTCAGCCTTTTGTTTTAAAAATTTGTGACTCGTGAACTGTTGTGACCACCATGGCTTGCATTGTGCCTCTGCACATAACAGTGTTGTGTGTTCTTCCCAACAGCATCTGAGGCAGGCAGAGGTTGCTGGCAAGTTCGTGGAGTTTTTTGGGAGTGGTGTTTCCCAGCTGTCTGTAGCAGACCGAACCACAATAGCAAATATGTGTCCCGAATATGGTGCTATTCTGAGTTTTTTCCCTGTTGATAATGTGACACTGAAGCACTTAAAGCATACAGGTAAAGATGAAATGAAAATAGGGGTTCACTGTCAATTGTGGTTTTCATCTGTGGTAATACATGTTTTTTGCTTAAAACTCCATCATTCTTACACTGTGCTAAGTTGGGATGTGGATTTAATGTATATTTAGACTTGTGCTTGAGGTTTGTGTCCAGTCTGGTCCATTTGTCTAATACCTGATTTATGAACATGATGTTATTTTTCAACACCCACAGTCCTTGTTTTTGAAAGCATCTGTAAGCCTTTAAAAGAAAAGTATTTGGGAAATTCTCACATTTTGAAGTGTGTCTCTTCGATTTGAAATGAATCCCTTAAGCATCTGTATCTTCCCTACAAAATCAAATTTTGAAATGATCAGTAGAAATAAGTGAATCTGCAGAACAAATCCCGTCCCTGATTTTTTCCCAGTGGGTTGTGTTTCCCTCTGAAGCCCATGATGTCGCTGGCACCTTAAGATAAACAAGGAGAATATCCATTCCTTGTCAAGCTCCTGCAAACAGAGAAAGCCACAGAGTGGCAGATACAAAACCCCTCATTTGCAGGAGTGATGAGCCTTTCTGAAATGAAACCAGTCAATTTCAAATGAGTGAAATAGTTTTAATGGCAAACATGTTTGCCTGGTCAGTGCAGAGCAAAGGAATAGTTTCCAAACAGGAGCCAACAATTCTGCCTGTTGTCAGCTAAGCACACGATCTGTGTTAAACCAGGAAATCCTACCAGAGAAAAGCCTTCTGCCTTCAGGGACACACCTGCAAATTTAGTTAAACTGCTAGAGTTGGAATAACTTACTTTGTTCCTTGGTGTAAGAAGACAAGCTAAGCTAATTTAGGAAAAAATTATGATCATTTATAAATGCTTTAATGTTGTGTGTATCATTCCTGAATAGTTTCTGGAGGTTGGGGTATGGAATAGGTGTGCTTGGAAAAAAATACTTTGACTGTTTCACTTAGTCTAAATTTCTGCAAGCTGTGCGTTTTATTTTATTTATGTCTTTAATGTGACTTTTCTCATGTTTGAAATAATCTTCCTAAGGTTTGGACGAGGCCAAGCTTGAAGTGATGGAAGCATATCTTAAAGCTGTGAAGTTATTTAGGAATGATGAGAGTTCTTCCAGAGAACCCGAGTATTCCCAGGTATGCTGGAAAGGACTTGTTTGGGTTTGATTCTCAGAAACAACTGCTGAGGGTTCAACAGTCTTGTCTCCTGCTGTCATTTTCGTTGCTTTCAGCAAAGTTGTTAGTGATTAACTCGCAATTTTGAGAAGCAGAGTTTGTTTGCAAAACATAGAGGGGGTGGGGAGGATAAGGGAAGTACAATAAGAATGTGATGTCAACTGACAGACTCTGATTCCAGTCACTCCCCAGTCATATGAGGGGTAGAAAAGTTAAGGATGATGCTGAAATGCTTGGAAATAAGAGGAATAGCCTTTTACAGTGAGTGGTCTTGAAAATGGAAGCCCAGACTTCTGAATGTCTGAGAACATTCAGATTTAATCAAGCGTTCCATGTTCATGTACTGCAGGGCTGGAAGTGATAATGCCTGTGCTCTGTTTCTTGCTTTTTAGGTAGTGCAAGTTAATCTGAGTTCTATAGTTCCATATGTCAGTGGTCCCAAGAGATCCCAAGATAGAGTGGCTGTTAATAACATGAAAAGTGACTTCCAAGCCTGCTTAAATGAAAAGGTTTGTACCCCTGATGTTTTCTTTCTAAGGTTTTCCCCATAATCCATGTGAATAAATGTTGTTACCTATTCCCTGCATACTTGCTGAGTCCTCCTTGCTGCACAACTGCTTGTCCAGGGTGTTCTGTTCCTGCTTGCCCAGTGTCCCAAGGGTAGCAGGTGGTAAACTGTGAATGGTTTGGCAGGAACAGGAGCTTCCCAATACTCTCAATGCCACAGTTCAGGTTGGGAGGAAGGACTTGAAGAGATACACAGTGTGAGCTTGCGAAACATTTTCACTTTTTCAGGGATTTTTTAAACAGTTGTGTGTTACTTGATTTCCAAAACAAAACCCATATCTTAAAGGAGATTCAGAAGGACTGGCAGGATTTGTAGCTAATCAGTGTTCCAAGTTCTTAACTTAGGAAATTGTTTCTGCTTACAGCTTAACTTGACCTCACAAAGGGTCTGAAGGTATTATTTTTGGTTAGGGATGTGTTTAGGTATCTAAGAATGCAGCTAGAACAGGAATGTACCCTCCTTTTCACTGTTAATCACTGAAGTTGAAGACTGCAGCAGTGTTAGTAAGAACTCCTTCTGTTGGGTTTGGCTTTTGTGGCTTGTAATGAAGCCTGAGACAGAATGGTCAGTTGTACTGGAGGGAAATTGGAGGTGATTGTGGAAGACAAAGGTTGAGGGTGAAAGGGACCTCTGGAGGATGTTGGAGAGCTGAAGAGCACTCTGGTGAGGGTGTGAAGTGCTCGTTGACCTACTCTAGTTTAGTTACCATTCTCTTGCAATTAATAAAATCTTGGACATGCCTCTAATTCAGAACAGATATTGTGTAGAATTAGACATGTACTCCTAAGGGGTTGTTCTTGCTGTACAGCAGGGAATGAGTTGTGGGATCAACCCCACACTGGCATTTGTTCCCAGCTCTGCAGGGTTAAAGCAGTTGTGAAGGAAGGAGGGTGAGCCCAGTGTATTTACAGAGGAGCATGAGCTGAGCACTGCCTTTAAAATCTGTTCAGGGGTTCCTATTGGCACAGCTGAGTGTTATTCCAGGATGAGACTTCACCTGGTCTTGCTATTGTCATCCTCCTGTGCTGTGCTGTCTGCTAACCTGTGTTTTTGTCCCCCAGTGTGGTGTGAAGGGGTTTCAGGTTGCAGCTGAGAAGCAGAATGACACAGTGCCTGTCGAGTATGAAGGACACGAGTACAAGCTGTCCCATGGCTGTGTGGTGGTTGCTGCAGTGATCAGCTGCACAAACAACTGCAACCCCTCTGTCATGCTTGCTGCAGGTAGGTGGGACCACACAGCCCTCGGGCTTCAGTGCTCCATGTTTGCACAGCCCTTACCTGCACTTCTCACTTCTCTGGGTTCTCTGGAGTAACTTGACCTCAAGGTTTGAAACTGCAAACTGGTACCCTGCTCTGGGGGTTGTATAGTGAAAGTTACTTTTCCATAATACAGTCTCCAAGTCTGTGCCATAAAGCACCATTAAAGAGAGTAATTACAAAAGATTTGCCCTTGGTTGTGTTCCAGCAGGGGAGCAGTTACAGGGCTCTGGTCAGGGGGATGCAGTGGCACAGCTGATGCACAGCTGGGCCTGAGCTTGGAGTCTGTCTTGAGTGATGAGCTGTAACAGCACAGAGCAGGGCAGGAACTGCATTGCTGAACAGCTGATCTGTCACTGGTTCAGGGCTGTCTGCCACACTTTCACCAGCTGCAGATGGTTTTGCTGCAACAGCTCATTTGCTACACCTTGCTCTCTTTTAAGGGCTTCTGTGGCCAAGGTGAGCTCCCCTTTGGGGCTGTGTGGCCCCATCTCTGAAGACTGAATGGGTTTGCACCATCAGCTGGAACATGGGAAAGACATTTTTCTTACAGGAAACAAAATGGGCATCGGCATTATAGGAATGGCAGCAAAAACCTGCACGGTATTGTTACGAGTTGAGAAACTTTATTCAGGCCAGTAGTTACTTTAACAATTTAATAACTGAAAGTTGTCTAATCCTTGGTGGGTTTTTATTCTTCGTTTAACTAAGACAGCAGCCTATAGGTGTCCTGGTAAGGGATACACAAATCCTAATCTGTCTCTTTGGCTTTTCCCTTTCTGTTTGGCAGGACTCCTGGCCAAAAAAGCTGTTGAGGCTGGCCTGGTGGTGAAGCCCTACATCAGAACAAGCTTATCCCCAGGCAGTGGCATGGTCACACATTACCTCAGTTCCAGTGGAGTATTGCCATACCTCAGCAAGCTTGGGTGAGGCTTGGCTCCCTTTGCTGATAGATGGGATTGCTGTTCCTTTGGAGTTGGCTAATTCTTGACTTAATAGACTTGCATTTTACTTGCTGACTTAAGATTGTTTTGCTCCATTGTATTCCCACTTCACTATTTACTATGTGTAGCTGTACCCCATCTGAACTCTGTTTTTTCAGTACTGAACTACTGAGTTCCAAGTGTCTTGCAGGACAGGATGCACTTGATGAAGTCTTGTAAAAGTGGAAGCTGGATGCAAATTTGTCAGGGCAGTCTGTGTTAGTCTTTTCTTAACATCACTGCCGTCAGGGGTTGTTCAGCATGTTTTTGATTGCTCCAGAGCAGTAACAACTGGACTGTGCCCAGAATTCTGTGCTAGTGCCCAGCTATGGATTGCATCAGTGAGACGTAATGTCTGCTGTTCACTTCCTAAACAGTCTTAATTGACAAAGGAAAAAAAAATTATTGGGGATTTGTAATAAAAGAAGCAGCAGCTTTGCTAACAAATTGGTTGTGGCTTGTTTGGTTTCTCCCATGTAGGTTTGAGGTGGTTGGTTATGGATGTTCCACCTGTGTGGGGAACACAGCCCCTTTGCCAGAAGCCATCAGGAATGCAATAAAACAGGTAAAGCTCTCCTGGTTTGTTGAATACACAACTGTGTTTCCCACCCAATTAAGCAATCAAGAAATACACCAATCCATGCAAAATACCCTCATTGTTGGTTTGGGCTTTGCGTGCTGTTTTTGCACATTTGCATGTCAGGGAGCTCATGCCAATTCATCCTTATGTGTAATAAATGGTATTTGTAGCATACATCTGGAAATTACAAAATTAATACGTATCATCTAATCTTATGGAGGATGCAATGTGTAGATTTTGTGTCAAAAGTGAAGAGGAGGGTTTTAAAGAGCTGTAGACTCAAGTAATTTTAACCAGCAATGTCTAAACAGCTGCAGCTTTTTTCCCTCTTCCTGAAGCAGAAGGAAAATACAAGGAATAAAAGGCAGGAGAGGAGTTGACTGAAGTGACAGAAGAACATGTCAGAGGGTCAAGAGTGAAAATGAGAAGGGTAGTGGGAGAGAGCAAAATGCCTTTCAGTTGTACTGTTTGTAGTGGATTGCTAGATGGACATCTGCCTTAGTCAAGCAAAAATAGCATAAGCACCACAAATGGCAGGAACAACATGCCTGGGTGTGCCTTTCAGGGTGATATAATTGCCTGTGGAGTGCTGTCTGGCACCAAGAACTTCGAGGGCCGCCTGTGTGACTGTGTCCGTGCCAACTACCTGGCGTCGCCGCCCCTGGTGGTGGCCTACGCCATCGCGGGCACCGTCCGGATAGACTTCGACACCGAGCCCCTGGGTGAGTCTGCCCTGCAGCCCCACGGCTGCCCCTCGGGCATGGGGGGAGAGGCCTCTGTGTGGGCACTGGGCACCCAGAGCTGTGTGTTGAACAGAAAGCACAGCTGTATTTGGTGTTAACTTGTGCCTAAAGCAGAGCATCCCCTTAACTGATGAAATTCTCTGCCTGTCTGGTGCCATCTCTGCAGGCCTGAACATACACACATTTATATTGTAATGCAAGTCTGAAATCTAATATCTTACTCTTCAAAACTGCATTTCCGTTTCAAATCTTACTCAGGCACTGGCTTTGATGGCAAAAGTATTTACTTACGAGATATTTGGCCCACCCGAAAAGAACTTCACACAGTAGAGGAGGAGTGTGTGATATCATCCATGTTTAAGGAACTGAAGGAAAAGATGGAGGTAAGAAGGGTCTTTTGGTCTACATAATTGAAAGGTTGCTTTGCATTGTAGCTTCATAATATGTGCCAATTGAATGTGATTGGTTTGTCAGTTATTTCCATTACTATAATGGAGGGCTTTATTTGGGATGGATACTGGCATTAAAAAGTGATTCTTAAATAGCATCCAGTGAGGTAACTTGTAATATATGATAGAAAATTATTTACTAAATAATAATAAGTAATAGAAAATCACCAATAAGTCTTTGGTTTCTGAGTGTAAAATTATAATAAACAAATTTTTGTTTGTTTAGATTAATTTTCTTTCTTGTAGAAAGGAAACAAACGATGGAATTTGCTGGAAGCACCAGAGTCAACTTTGTTTCCCTGGGATTCAAAATCTACTTATATCAGATGTCCTTCCTTTTTTGATAAACTTGTAAGTACAATGGATCTATCCATCAGATTATATGCATTGCATTAAAGTAAAGGAATAAGTGTTCCAATAAATCTTCAATGTTTAAGTCACAAATTTAATTATCACTAATATTTGTCAGTCTTTGAAATACTGTTGGTGTCTCTGGAATGAGTGGAGCCTGTACATCAAGGTGCCTTCACATACTGCAGATGTGTTTTATGTCTCTGAGGGTCTGGGGAGAAAATGTTTCTTACATTCTGTCCCCTCTGTTCTTTCCCCTTCCCGTTCAGGCCAAAGACCCGGTTTCACCACAGCCAGTTGAGAACGCCCATGTCCTGCTGTACCTGGGGGACTCTGTCACCACAGACCACATCTCGCCTGCAGGCAGCATTGCCAGGAGCAGCGCCGCGGCCAAGTACCTGACCAGCAAGGGGTGAGCACCGGGCACGGCCACAGCCCTGGCTGGGGCACAGCACCGGGGCCTGTGGGAGGGCCCTACTCAGCGCCTGTGTCTGTGGGAGGGCCTTGCTCAGCGCCTGTGTCTGTGGGAGGGCACTGCTCAGCACCTGTGTCTGTGGGAGGGCACTGCTCAGCGCCTGTGTCTGTGGGAGGGCACTGCTCAGCACCTGTGCCCATAGCAGGGCGCTGATGGGCACTGCTGCCCATAGCAGGGCCCTGCTCAGCACCTGTGCCCGTGGCAGGGCACTGCTCAGCACCTGTGTACATAGCAGGGCACTGCTCAGCACCTGTGCCCATAGCAGGGCACTGATGGGCACTGCTGCCCATAGCAGGGCCCTGCTCAGCACCTGTGCCCATGGAAGGGCACTGCTCAGCACCTGTGCTCATGGCAGAGCACTGATGGGCACTGCTGCCCATAGCAGGGCCCTGCTCAGCACCTGTGCCCGTGGGAGGGCCCTGCTCAGCACCTGTGCCCGTGGGAGGGCCCTGCTCAGCACCTGTGCCCGTGGCAGGGCAGTGCTCAGCACCACTGCCCCATAGAAGGGCACTGCTCAGCACCTGTGCTGAGCCCATCTGCATGAAGGGGACATTGTACATGGAAAAGCAGAACAGAACTGTTCCTGAGTGTGTAAGTCGTGACCTGCACCCCCCGCAGTGCTCACCCTCTGTGCCACTGGGGTGTCTGAGGGCACAGCAAACACTGACACTCCTACAGAACTCTCCTCACAGCTCTTGCCACAGTAATACCTGCTGCCAAAAGCATGCCATAGCAAACCAATGTCCTGATGTACAGATCTGGTAACGTGGGTTAGTCATTGTCCCTGGCCTCAGGACAATTTAAAATTGCAGCTTTCCTCATGAATAATCTAGCAGTGGTTTACACATGTTGATCATGATTTATAGTGATTATATTTGTTGAAGGACTAGTTCTTTACATCTTGCACCAAAGACTTAGATATGCTGCAATAATTATAAAAAAAAATCAAAATATCCTTTTAAATCAGGTAATCTTTAAAGTAACTGATTCTCTCTTCAATTTGCTTTTTATTCCAGACTCACACCTCGTGAATTCAATTCCTATGGGGCTCGAAGAGGGAATGATGCTGTGATGACCAGAGGTACCTTTGCAAATATCAAGCTTCTGAACAAGTTCATAGGAAAACCAGCTCCTAAAACCATTCACTTCCCATCAGGACAAACGGTAAGAATATATGTGGTTGCACAGCTGCTCTAGAATGGGGGTACAAGTGTAGAGCTCACTCAGACTGTGCCACTTTGTCCCTCCCCAGCTGGATGTGTTTGAAGCAGCAGAGCTGTACCAGAGGGAAGGCATTCCTGTAATTATCCTGGCAGGAAAGAAGTACGGACTGGGGAGCTCCAGAGACTGGGCTGCTAAAGGACCTTTTTTACTGGTACTGCTGGTTTGTGTGGGTTTGGATGTGGTTTTGTTCTTTCTGGAAATACCAAAAAACACATTATATAATTTCTTTGTTAGAATCTTCATAGGAAAGATTTACTAGACAAGATAAATCTGAATTTCCTAATTCTGTAACTTACCATCTTGGATACCAGACTCTGAGATAAATTAGAGTGCTGGCCTCTGTTTGGTCTCCATGGGGTGTTCAGTATCTCACTATTGGAGACTAATTTCCACTAATGTTCAGAACATACTCCAGTCAGCCATTTATTCATGTCCTGCTACCTCCAGCATAGTCACTGTCTGAGACAAACCCCATTCCATGTTGTTTGGGCCTGCTCTGGCTTGTTTGCTTCCATCTACTGTAGAACTCACAGATGTTCCCAGCACACTTAGAGGACTCTGGTGACAAGTACTCTCTTTACTCTTCAGCTTGAATTGCAGTGTTTTGGACATACTGTGTGTTTGAAGGTTGCTTTGTGTTTCACTCTGCCTGCTGTCCTTGTATGTCTGCAGGGTGTTAAAGCTGTGCTGGCTGAAAGCTTTGAGAAGGTTCACAGGAGTCAGCTGATTGGAATTGGCATTGCTCCACTTCAGTTTCGTCCTGGGGAAAATCCAAGTACTTTGGGGCTCACTGGCAAAGAGCAGTTTTCTATATTGTTCCCTCCAGAGCTGTCACCCAGAATGACTTTGGATATTAAGGTACCTTTGCAACATGTTTAATATCTCTGTTGAATGTACTGATATTGAAAACAGAGAAAGAAAAGCTAGCCCTGAGGATGGGAAGCAAAGCAGGAGAAAACAAAGCTTAATTCTCTTGGCAGGTAAGCTTGTAGTCCTGCCTGCAGTTTGTCCTGGCTGTTGAGGTTTCCCAGAGTACATACACACATTCTGTGCAATTCTGTGTGCAGCGTGAAGTGCTTGACTGTTCTTTTGGGTGTTGTTTTCCTCCTCAAGGGCACTGCATTAGGGTAGAATTGAGTTTGTCCCTCATTCAGGCACTTTTAAAGACAAAAGTGTGGTGATTTGGGAGAGGCTTCAGCTCTCCGTTCCCTGTGAACGAGCCCATGACACAATTGGTGCCATGTGAGGGACATGGGACATGGTGTCTCTGGGTCACCAGTGGGCACGTGCCCTGCTCCCAGCCAGGTCTAAACTGGACACTAAAACAAAACTCAGCTCTGTTCCCAGCAGCCTCAGGTCTGCAGTGGCACATAAAAGGGATAAATTCACTTCTGTTCAACCAGACTTGGGGTTAGAATGTTCACTGAGGATAAGCAAGGGGAAGTGAAAGCAAAACTGAACTAGTTTCTCTTTTTTGCTTTTGTTTTGAAGACAAGCACTGGAAAAGTATTCAGCGTGATTGCCTTGTTTGAAAACGACTTGGAGATAACTCTGTACAAGTGTGGTGGGAGTCTGAACTTCGTGGCTCAAAGATTCTTATAGTGGCTACTGACTGTCTGGGCCCCTTGCACAGCTGGTGACTGCCATGCCTGTGGGAGCCCAGAATCTGTACTGTGGAACTGCAAACAGTCCTGGTGTGCTCCGAGTTCCTTCGTCCATGGATGTAAAAGATTGTGAATCATTGTAACTGCAACAAGATCCTTTCTGATTTTAAATAATATTCCAATGGTGCTATTAAACATTGCTAAAATCAACATGTGTATTGTGGCAGAGAGCTGTAAGTATGGAGGGGATGTTTTATCAGACCATTTTGTAAATAAACTATGCGAAATCTGAAACTGATTGTGCTGCAGATTATTATGTGAGAGGATTTCCTGCGGTTGTTTCCACTCAGTTTTTTGCACCTGAAAATCTGTGTGCTGCTGTTTGTTGGTTCAAGGGTAGCAGATGGCCTGGAATCTTAAACACCAAACAGGTTTTGGTTGTTTTGGGTTTTGTTGTTTTGGGGGTTTTTTATTTAATCTAGAGCTTAAAAAAGATACTGAGTTTTGAATTTCTTGTTCTTTAGGTTATGGGCTGAACAAAAAGCAGTCCACATGAGGCCCATGGTATCCTTATCACAGATGATGACTTCCTTACTTTTTTATGGCATTATATTTCATCTGGATCCAGATTTAAAACCGCTCAAGCTATGAAATAGTGTGCTTAGAAAGATGGGAAACGTTTCTGCATTTAAAAACAAAGCTCACAGTTGTTTGGTTCGTGCTGGTTAGGTCATGTTTGTTCATGCCCTTCAAGTGAAGTTTGTCACACCTGCCTCAAGGGATGCAGTTTGTCATTTGTGACACCAGATGTTCCTGTGCTGTCTGCAGTATCCTCAAACAGAGTAGTGTTTTAGCCTTTAAAAATCTTTAAAAACTTTCTTAGGACTGTTTAAGTTCCTCTGCTTTAAATACAACCTGTGTCTAAGTCACACTTTCCTGTCAGATGTTCAAGGGCCAGGTGGCCCTACTGCCTTTCAGTGCTTTCTCACAGTTCACAGCCCCTCCAAACAGTGTCCCATTCCCCTGGCACAGAGCCCAGAACGCTGAACAAACCACTGCCAGAGCTGTGGCTGGAACTGTCCCACGTTCAGATTGGCAGTGGCTGCAGAACCACTTGTGTTCCCCTGACTGAGCTTTGGTGTTGTCTGAGCTGGCCCTGAGTGCAGCTCCAACCTGCTCCTGCTTCCTGAAGAGCTTTAGGACACCAACTCAGAGCTTGTGTAGATTCATTTCTGCTGGAGAACAAAACTGCAATACTTGCCTTTTGCTTTCAGATTTTTTATTCTTGATAAACATAGTCTTAAATATCAAAACATGCAAGAGGACTATATTACCTTTACTTACATGTGCTTTTAATTTATAGCCAGACACTAAGCTGGCTGACTTGGGAGCTAACAGATGCACTGTTCAGTTCTTTAACTAGTATGTTTGACATTCCTTAAAAAAAAAACCAAACAAAACCCTCAAAACCTCTCACATAATTATATAATTACAATGTATTATTTTTTTGACAGTTCAAAGGCCAAACTAATTGGATTTCACTGAAATAATTTCCATGTATCTTTTTATATTTTATAAAGTTCACTAAAATTTGAAGTTCTATATAATCTGCTTTTGTATTCCACTAGTTTGATGTGGTTTTCCTTTAGGTGAAATGAAAACCACTCCAATGACTCCTACCACTGGTAAGGGGGATAAATTGATGTGGGTTTGATTATAGTATTCAACTGAATGCTGACTCAGTTCCTGTTCTGTGCTACACTTCCATGGATTTTATCCAAAGTGACTGAGCAGATCTTACTCTTTGTACAAATGTTTTGTGCTATTTTATCCCAGCTCTGAGGTGTAGATTCTTGATTTAGTTCAAGAAAATGTAGATTCTTAGGGAGAAAATGGGAATAGTGCTGGCACAAAGTGATGCCTCCTGCAGATGATAAAACTGCAACTCCAAGCCTCTTTACAACTTGTGCAGCTGCTGCAGCTTGAAGGGAACACCCCTCCTGTCCTCCCTCCGTGCTTCAGGGACAGGAATCCAAGCGCTGGCAAGGCAAGCTGGTGGAGTGAAGTTAAGCACAATTTCAAGGGCTGAGACTTCTCTGCACGTGGTCACCAGTAAAGCATCAGCTCTTGTTGGGGACATGATGGGTTCCACGACCACAGCAGTGACTTTAATTCTGCTGTACTCCTGTGTCTTACAGTCCCTGAGAGAGGGGGAGGCTCTGAGCTGTGCCTGGCACGGGGGTGCTGAGCTGGTCTGAGCTGTGCCTGGCACAGGGGTGCTGAGCTGGTGCTGAGCTGTGCCTGGCACGGGGGTGCTCAGCTGGTGCTGAGCTGGTGCCTCCTGCTGGTGTTGCAGCAGCGGGTCCAGCTCTAACCGTGCCCAGCTCAGGGGGTCTGTGGGCTGTGCAGCTGCTGCTCCCCTTGCTCTGCCCCCCGGGGTGGGTGTGGGGCTCAGGGTGGGACCCTCCCCGACCTGCTGGGGCAGCACCCCCACCCCTCACCCCGCGGGACGTGCCCGATCCCTGCCCCTCGTGCAGCAGAGGGGGTTGTAAAGCCCCGTCCAACAGCCCAGCACGAGGGGCAGACACTGCACTCTGGGCACCCTGCTGGGATCCCCTGAGCTCTGGGTGGGCCCTCTGGCAGTGGCAGGGGTGGCACCGGCAGAATTGCTGTGCCCACACCCCAAAGCTTGTTCAGTTTGACCTCTCCAGTATCTCAGAGCAGAGGAGGGCATGGACCTTGCTGAGAAGTGGCCCGGTGTGTTAGATGTAAACTTCTTTTGCCATTTGCATTTGGGGGAAGAATCTGCTACAATTTTTCTAAATGTTTTCTCTCCTTTCTTCCCTCTTCCTCCTTATCCCAGACTACAAAGCCTTGGGATAGCATTGATATTTATGCATTTTACACCCAAGAATATGAAACCATGTATATTAATCATATTTAAGCAACTGCAAATCAATGTCTGCTGTTTAAAGCCAACAGAACAGTGAGTATTGTATAGATACACCTTAAGTTCAACTGATGAAAATTGTGCATAAAATGTTACCAATGCTGTAACCTATTTTTAATAGAGAAAATTGTATCACAGTTCTTTTATGTTACCATCTTGAGGTCTGTCATTAAGTCAAAAATTCTCCAGGGCAGGACATTTGTTCTAAGTCTGAACTCGGGTACAGTCTAAAGGTCATCCTGAGCAAGATGCCCCAGATTTGTTATTTATATAGAGATTGAGTTAAGAAACAATCAAATCCAATAGAACAGAACAAAATCCTCCCTTTTATTCAGTGCTGGGAACATGGGGATAATTCCACCAAAGACATGTTCAACAAGACTTTTGTGTTTCCAGGTTTATATCCTGAGTTACAACTGAAAACCCCTCCCAGAGTTAAGCGGGATATTTTGGGTGTCTCTTAACAGCTCTAATGGGCTGCTCTTGTCTCTGCAGCTCTGTATTTCCTTCTAACTAAACAATGTTACAGCTTCAGGCCCCTCAACCTGGACAGGTTTGCTGATTTATTTCTTACAGCTCAGCCTTTAATCTAAACAAGGTTTGGGGTTATTTCTTTAAGTTCATCTTACAGTTACAGGGTTAAATTCCTCTTTGTCTAAAGCTCTACATGGGTAAGATAACTGACAGATTAAGGTTCGAACTAAAATAAAAAATTAATATAAAATACAACGTTCGTACAGGTCTGATTAAAAATTAGTAAAGACGATATGATTTTATGGAGAAGGGATAAAATCTGTTTTCTTGTGGTGTCCCTGAATCAAGGCGTGGTCTTCGTTCTGAGCATTGGGCAGATTTTGATCTGCTGTGCTGTTATAAGGATTTAACCGCAACAGCCACACGCACATCTCCTCTCTCCGATGGCTCTGGTAGCACTGTCGTGTTCCTGTCGCGCCTTCCCTGTCGTGCAGCAAAGCGGCCCCGCGGCCGGAGGAGCACCGATGGCTGCGCGGTGGCGGAAGGGAAGGGAAGGGGCGGCGCGGAGGGGCTGCCCCGGGGCTGGGGCTCCCGGTGCGGTTCCGGGCAGCTCCCGGTCTGCTCCCGGCGGTTCCCGCTCCGCTCCTGGCAGTTCCCGCCCCGACCCCGCTCCACTCCCGGCAGCTCCCGGTCCAGCTCCAGCAGTTCCAGACCCGGCCCCGGTACCGGTCCTGCCCCGGCAGCTCCCGCTCCGACCCCTCCACCTCCCGGTCCGACCCCCCCAGCTCCCGCTCCGACCCTGGTCCTGCCCCGGCCCCGCGCCGGCCGAAGGTTGTTCGGCCCCGCAGGGTCCAAGGGTTGCGGGGCCGGGGCGGCCGAGGCTCGGCATTCCGCGGCTGCGGGTTCGTGCTGCCTTTCTTAACGCAGGGGTTGGGAAGGCTGCGACCAGGCTGAAAGATTTAATCTGCTTTAACGCTGAGATCTGCTAAAATATATCTTGTGCTTTGCAGACGTGAATTGAGAACTTCCTGGTCAGGGATTCAGCAACTCTGTTCCTTAGGAAATCATTCCTGCCTATCAACAATACCAGGTTAGTCTGCTACCAGAAATGAGATAATTAAAGTACTCCTTGTTAATGAGCTTTTCACATCTGCTGGTTCTGAGCAGATCGAGTGCATCACTCGAGGAGTCTTTCTTTGGGTGGTACAGCCTGAGTAGTTGATAAGCCGTGATGTAGGAAACCTGGGCTGGCTTGGTGCATTTTCTTTGCTTGTTTAATAAATGGAGGCAACTCTTCTCCAGTAGCTGAATGCATTTTGTTGCAGGAATTACTGCTTCTGATGGCAAAGTCCAGATCAGATCATCCAGCTTCTCCTTTTCCCCTAGAGATGACATCTTCTGGAAATGACCATCGACCCCAGACCTTGACCAAACCAGCCTTCAGTGAGAAAGCAGCAGCTGAACTGGTTGACAGGGTATTTGGATTAAAGGTGTCCTGGCTCAGGCCTCTGCCCAGCTATGACGACCAGAACTTCCACGTGTGTGTCCTGAGGGGCGGGGAAGGCGCTGCAGGGGCTCAGTACGTGCTCAAGATCACCAACTCGCAGGACAGTCGGGAGCCTGAGCTCATCCAAGCACAGACCCGGGCCATGATGTTCCTCAGTGCTGAAGGCTTTCCCTCAGCCACTCCCCACCTCACCAAAGATGGGAACATAATGTCTCTGGAGTCGGGAGGTGAGCAACTGTGAGCACCTTTCCTACCCCACTCTCCCCTGAGCTCAGCAGTAGCTTGGATATGGCTCACTGTGTATGTACTAAAGGGCAGCTCTGGGCTTATGTTTAAATATTAGGGATATTGTGTCAGGTGACAGCTATTCCAGCCATAATAGTCCCAACTTGAAACACCAGAAAGAAAGCAACTCAAAGAGAGTAATACTCAACTATGAAAATACTTAGGAAATCACTTCAGTGTAATGAATTTGAGAAAACATTTATCTGACACATCCATGCACAAGAAAAGGAAAAAAAATGCTCATTGACTAAGTGATGCTCTAAATGATTTGCCTACAGAATGGTGTAAAGTGCAGTTCTAGCCCATCTATGAAGCCAGAACAAATTGCTTTGATAGTGCTTGGAAGAAAAATTGTGTTGCCATTTAGCTTTTACTGTCGCTGTAACCTTCATACAAAATCCGAGGCCTCCTGTTCTGCTGCAAAACCATCCCTGGGTGTGTGTGGGCACAGGAGGAACCTGCTGTTTGCAGAGCTGGTCCCAAGCACAAGGTCTGGGAGTCCAGCAGAGATTGCAAGTGTGTTAAGGTTTACACATCATTGTACAGCATTCCTGGTAAATCAAATCTTTGCATGAAATCTGTTTTGTCAGCTACATCTGATGCCTTCTACACTGGGATAAACCTTGTTTGCCCCTTGCATTAACTAATACTCTGCAGCACATGTGGAAGTCACTGAGAGCACCTGTCCTTGCTTGGCAGATACTGACCCTGGGAACCAGAACTACATGGTCAGACTGCTGACCTACCTGCCAGGAACACCAGTAGCAAAAATTGCCACCAATGCCCAGATCCTGTATGAGATTGGGAAACTCGCTGCCAGCCTGGACAAAGCGCTCACAGAGGTGGGTTCTGCTGCAGCCTCACACTCTTTTCTCATGAATGTCTCCTCTGCATTTGTTCAGGTGCCTGGTGCCTGCCCTCCTGGTCTGCAAAGTGCAGGCTGGTGGCTGCAGATGGGAGTTTGGCTCGTGCCTCTGGTGTCTCAGGTGTCACCCTCCAGGCTGACCAGGGACACAATACTGGGGATACTCTTGCAATGTGTTTTCCTACCATGTACAGGGAGATAAGGATTTCTTTTTACTTATGCAAAGCTCACCTGTTCGGTGTTGGCAAATAAGGAGAAGGAACCCTAAGTTTCACAAATTAAGAGCATGCCAAGCTTGTTTTAAAGGAATTTTGTGCATTTCACAGCTGGTTGATCTGTTACTTTGAGTTCCTTTGGACTTGGTGACTTTCTCCTGGTCATTAGCCCTATGACCACTATACACTGGCTGGTTCCTTCTCTACAGTGCCAGCTGTGTCAGTGAACAGACAGCTGTGACACTTCTCATTTGCACTTCTGCCACACAGTCTGAATGCAAAGTAAGTTCCTTCTTACTCTGTAATTATACAGGATAATAAAGCTGATAAATCAGTCAGTGCTTAAGTTTGATACATAAAAGAACTCTTGCATTATTTATTGCCTTTCATTAACCTTTCCTTCTTATGTTCTGACTACCAGCTTCAGAAAATTATGAAATGCGAATTGCTATCTTTACTAACCACATTCTTAAATTATAAGATCATTCCTCAGTTGGGAAAGATAACTTACTGTTGCCTTCTGGCACACTGGTCACGCTCTTGTAATGCAATTAAAACAATATAGACAAGATAGTCTCAAAATATGCCTGTGACTGATCCTGCCAAGGAGGAAGTAGTTGATGAGACAGCAGATTCTGGTGAAAAAGACTCTTGATGCCCTTAACATATGGATTGTCATCTACCAAGGGTCACCATTTAAACGACAGCAAATTACAATCATTCTTTTCAAAACTTCAGAATATCGATGACAATAAAAATAATACCTGAGGAATGAAGGTATTGAGTCTTCTGGTGACAGACCAGAAAATGCAGCCTGTCTTTTCTACCCAGTTAATTTACTTAGTCCCCCTGAGAGCACAGCACTGTGCCAAGCTTTGTTCTGTGCAGCAGCTGCTGTTCCACCCCCTCCTCTGGAAATGAGTTTATGGCTGACCTTCTATGGCTTTACAGCAATGAGGGCTCATGGCTGACCACCCGCCACACACCTGGTATTGCATTTGTGTGGAATATCTGCTGGAATACCTGATTTGTGCTGGGATGATGGCAGTGGCTGCTCACCAGATGGCTTCATTCCTACCAGTGTGGGCTTTATACAGTATTAGAGATCCTGTACTGTGAGTTTGGTCCAGGCTCGACCTTGTTCATACACGATCCAGTTTGACTGTCGGTCAGCGATCCTGAAGAGCCTTCATTGCCAAGCAGAGATTTTTGATTGTTTTTCTTTTTAAGAGGAAGCCAGCTACTCTCATGGAAAGTTGTTTTTTATTTTCCCTATGCATGGATCACATCTGACCCAGAGACCACCCTAATAAGCCTCTGAGGAGTGCAAGATAAATGTGGGGTGTGCACTGGGAGAGCTGCTTTTCCTCTCTGATTGTCACTGTCCAAACCACCTTCTCCATTTGCTGGTAAGAGAGAAGTTAAGAAGGACCTTGTTCGTTTAAAATAGTGAGGCCTGGTTGTACAAAGGTGAATTTTCACAAGAATAAAGCCATGGTTGGTGCCTCCCTGAAGCCCTTCTGTCCCCAGGGCTTTGCACACACCAGCTGCTCTAAGGCCTGTCCACCTTTGAATGCCCAGAGTGTGCCTGTTCCCAGCATGCTGGCAGGTTTTGGGTCTCTTGCTGTGACATCTTTCTGCAGTGCCAGCTGTGCACACTTGGCTCTGCCAGTGTGGGATCTGCCTTGGCAGGGCCTCGAAGGTGCCACATCACGCCATGGACAGTCAACAGCAATTTTAGATTATTTAAGTGACAAATGACTTGAGATAATCTTTGTCCCTAAAACATGGGCAAAACCAACATTCAGGTAGTGTGTAGATATTAAGGTACTCACTTCAATCATTCTTCAAGTTATTATTTCACTTGATACAAAGCAATAGGCCAAGTCATGGTGCTTTTCAGTGAGTCTCATTAGAAAGCTGTTAAAGTTAATAGGGGCTTTGAATGGAGCCCTTTAATCACAAACCCAGCATTTTTACTTATGTCCTATTTTATTGTATGCTTTTTCCAAAGAAATTCCATCATCCATCAGTAAAAAGTCTGCATCGAGGCCAGTTCATTTGGAACCTGGCCAATGTTCCTCTTCTAGAGCAGTACATTTATGCCTTGGGCCAGAACAAACACCGTGCAGTTGTGGAACAAGTTATTGAGCAGTTTAAAAGGAAAATCACACCCAAGCTAAGCAGTTTTCGAGCCTGTGAGTATTTTATTCTCATTTTGATTATGTTGAAATGAGACACAGAAAATTCTTACAGAAGTTTGGGTCTGTGGAGAAGGCAAAAACTGGCAAAAAAAGTAAATCTAATTTTTCCCTAGCGTAGACACGGGCAAATACTGTGCTGAATGGGCACAGTGCAGAGTTATCCCAGAGGAATGTGCTGTCCAGGGTCAGGGTCAGTTCCTCAGTTTTTCTGAGGAGTTTGCTTTAAGGTAATGACTTTCATATTGTTGCATCAGCATACCAAGTATGTACAGAGTACACAGCTTCCTTTCATAAAGTCCCCAATAAGTACTCACCACACTTTTGGAACTCAGCTCACATTGATGTTGATGACAATGCAACAGTTTTGTAGCTGGAAATTGCTGTTGTGTGTTTGGAAAACATGTAGCTTATCACAGCTAGTAGCAGACAGGAGTCAGAACTGGAAACCCTCCATGTGCTGCTGTCTGGTCACTGGCAGCGCAGTGGAGGTTCCTGAGAGCAATACAGGGGTGAAAGGCAGCACTTGATGCTGCAATGGACTGGTGTGGTTTTGTAGTTGTGTTGGTTTTCGAGCCCTTATGTATCTTCCCAAAGCTGTTTCACTGAGAAATGAGGGGGGACAAACATTGAATTCTGCTTTTTAGTAATTCTTAAACACTCTTTCTATTTCTCCTGCATTCAGGTATCAATCACGGAGATCTTAACGACCACAACATTCTGGTGGAACATTCTGGGTCCCTGGAGAGCCCCAAGTACAGAGTGTCTGGCATCCTGGACTTCAGCGACATGAGCTGCGGGTACTACGTGTTCGAGGTGGCCATCGCCATCATGTACCTGATGATGGAGAGCCGGGACCCGCTGGGCGCCGGGGGGCACGTGCTGGCGGGGTTCGAGAGCGTGGTGCCGCTCGGGGCCGAGGAGAGGGCGGCCCTGTTCCTGCTGGTCAGCGGCAGGTTCGCCCAGTCCCTCGTCATCGCCGCCCACACGGCGCGGCTGTACCCGGACAACACCGAGTACCTCATGGTCACGGCCAAGAGCGGCTGGAAACACCTGCTGACCATGTGGGAGCTGGGCCAGGAGGCCGTGGAGGAGAAATGGTTTGAGACTGCCCAGGCGTACAGAGAGCACAGCCTGGCCCCAGGGGCTGCTGAGGGGCTGGGGCAGGAGGGGAATAAAGGCACAGAGTAAAGGCACTGACTGAGGAAAGGCACTGACTCAATAAAGGCATTGAGGGACTGAGCAAAGCTAATGACAGCGGCACTACCTGGGCTGGATGGGGTGGGAACAGGGATTGGTCTCCTATGTGGCCATTCCTGCCCTTCCCTCACAGGTGTGGCCATTCCTCNTGCGCTAGGGGCGGGAGTTGCGCATGCCCCGCCCTTCCCGGCAGTGCGCAGGCGCGGCCGCCATTCACGGTGCGGGGTGAGGGCCCGCTGTTGCCGCACCGCTCCGTTCG
>VWZD01001345.1:17989-71670 GCA_013396695.1 Sakesphorus luctuosus | reverse complement strand
TCAGTTGGAGTCCACTGAATGTGTACTTCACCTCAAAGTCGTAATTCTCATGCCTTCTGCGATTCTGTTAGTTATTTTGTATGGCTTCAGAGTGACAGATTTAAGTCTTTTTATAGTTACTGAAGTTGAATTTTTTCTTGATTCTGGTCTCCCATTTTTTAGTGGAATCTGCAATAGAAACAAAATTTTACATCTAGGAGAACTCTTGGTTATGTTTTTTCTAGTATATTAAATATAGTTTGATAAACTTTTGTAACATTTACTGCAGACAGATCTTATGAGAGGCTTCACCTTCCTATAGGTACATTTCTTGTTAACACAGGCACTTAGTTACAGTAATTTTTAATTTCTGTCTGTGATTGTGCCAGCGGTTTTCAGATATTGACAATACTTGAAGCATATGTTTGTTGACTACTGTTGACTCCTAAGTATATAGGTTTTGGTTGTCAACTTTTGGTGCTGGACAAGTTATTCAACAGAGACTTTTGAGGAGTAAATTACTCATTTTGCTTAACAAGTTATGAAAAGAAAATAAGTTCTTAATGGGCTTTCTGGTGTTTCTTTTCACTTGTGTTCATATAAATAGTAAGCTTCTTGTGCTCTCCTAAAGTACATCTCGTAAGTACTGAGTTTTCTAGCACATTTTATAGTAATATTGCTGGGTTTAGAATTTATAGGGAAACTTTAATTTGCTGAATGATCTTTTCAGTAAAATTGGGCTGATTTTCTTTTACTTGCCACACTTGAGTGGGTACACACTTCTTTTGAAAGTCACTGAAAGTATAATGAATAAGAGTTGTGAATAATAATGAAACAAGGATGAAAGAAATTGGGGTTCTAAAGAAATTTATGAAAACCTGAGAACTTTGTCTAATGATCGCTGCATCTTTTCAGCTTTCCCTTTAAAATAACTCATTTCAAAGCATATGAAAGAAACACTGTAAAACTAAACACTTTTCTGTAACTTTGCATTTATTTAGGAAACTGTAGATTTTCTCAAGCATAAATGTAATGGGGTTTACAAGGCCCAAGAAATCTTACAGAAGGAAATAATTTTCCTTTGTGAAACTGAAATCCCAAGTATGCAACATTTTTAGTCTAACTGTGTATGAAAGGACATTGGTTTAGATCTTTGATTTGTGTCTATTATATCCTAAAATTTTCCATTTATTTATTCATTAATTCAGGTTTTGAAACTTGGAGTGAATAGCTTCAATCAAGTTCCTCTTGTAGTAGTCTCAGCTGAGGGTATTGGAGCTTCCACAGAAGGAACATGACTACTGATTATTTAATTTTAGAAACTGGTTTTTGAGCCCCAGTCATAACTATGACAAAATTTCTTAGTGAAACTGAGTCATTTATCGTACTTTTAGGTGCAGCAGATTTATTATTTAGTTTGTTTAACAAAATATACTGGTAGTGACAATTCTATGTGTACAACCTGCATTACTAAAAAAAAATAAAATAGTTTGAGGACAACTTAAAGTTTATAGTAATAGACAAGTTTAGTAAAATGGGTCACGCTTTTTTACTCATGCATTTTGTAAAAACATCTGGCTTTTTCAAGGTGCATACTTTGAAGTTCCTAAAGTAACAGACAGGGATACTCTCTTAAACAGCAATCACATTTTGCATATAAATACTTCAACCAGAAATTTCATGCATACGTTTAATTAATAATAGTTATTATTATTATTAAATCCTAATACAAAGAAATTAATAATTTAGCTTATTTGCTCAAGGGATGCATTTCTTTTTGAATAGGATAAAAGATATTAGTAAGTTAATATCTTCCCACTGTGGCAGAAAGTGAGTGAAAATTAATGAAGATAATAGGCTTTACTTAGATCATTCTATTATTGTCATAGCTATACCTGCCCTGTTTTATGACTGCCTTATTGTCTGTAGTGGAATTATTATCTTAGCTCTGCCTGAATTACTTTATAAAACAGATAAAAGGGATCAAATTACATAGATTAAGTATTTTTGCCTCTTGTTGCTTTCATTAATTGCTTATGCATGTTCGAGGTCTGCTGGTGGGGAGGGTGGGGGGTTTTTGTTTGGTTGGTTGGTTTGTTTTTGTTTTGGTTTGTTTTTGTGGGTGTTGTCGTTGTTGTTTGTCTTTTTTTAAGTACATGCTGGGTGCCTACACTCAAGTAGAAGTTTCTATTTGAGGACTCTGCTGATTCGTCATTTTTTAATGGACCATATGAATGTACAGAAAACTTAAGATTCCGAAACAGAAATTGAAACTTTCTCCTTTCTTACTGGCTCCTCAGGGACACTCCTCTGAAGGATACCAAGATTACCTGTCTTCATTAGGACATAGAAAATGATGACAAAAAATTTTTCCCAGGAATATTCAGGGAGTCTACTAGAAATACCACTAGGTGGTGACAAGTTCAAGTTCTGATCTTAATAGCATGCACAGTTAACAGTGTTACTTGTAAAGATGACAAATACTGCTTGTCTTGGGTGGAGCTGGCAAAATGCCAACTGCTTAAGAACAGAGAAAAAGGGTTCTTCCTCCTCAACTAGCTAAGAGAAAAAAAAAGGGAGAGGAAAAAAAACCTTCTAAACTAGGTTTATGCTGAAACTAACTACATGTATTTATACAGAAAAGAGAAAATTAAGAGAAAACTACAATATAACACACACTTACACAAGTTGCATATAACAATAACTTTCTAGTCCTCAATTAATACAAAGTATATTAGTCTAGATTCATAAGCACTCTAAAAGACACTCCCCAGCAGGCTCTCATGAAACATCATCTTCAGACAAGAAGCTCAACCAAAAGGCGAAAAACCCTCTGAATTGTTCCAAATGATTTATTTCCCACCATGTAACAGATAATGGAGGCATTTAGACAAAAAAAAAATGAAAAATGCCCATGGGAAATGTTTTTGTGGGAAATATATTGTAGGAATTGAAAAAGCTTTTGAAACAGAAGATTCTTTGCTATCTCTCTGGGTTAGATTGTTAAAGCTTCCTTATTGTTGCTCTTGTATTAGTTCAATAAAATACAGTAATATCAACACATCTACCACATTTTTCTGTGTGACATAAAATGCTCCCTTAACACTCCAGTCAAGTAGCATCACTGCTTGCTGGTTGTAGCCAGGGCTTAGCTGGTGTTGCCAGCAAGCACATGTTTTTGTATTTAGTTTGCTAGGCACATTTGCTTTTCCTTCAGCTCTTCTTCTCTGTATAGCATGCCAGCATTTCTTAGTTCCATCACATCCTTATGCTTGCTTTCAGTTTTCATTTCTTCTTGTGCCAAATTTTTTGCCAAATGTTCTGTTTCTTCTATGGATGTGTTTGCAGCAGTCTCTCTCCGAGTGTCTGTGTTTCATATTTGAACAGCTCATCAGCAGGCATATCAATTCTCTTGCTGGGAATTTGTTTTCTTCCTCAAAGAGATCTTTGCATCTTGATGTTGACAGCTTTTGTCTTCCCCTGAGGCAATTTTTTTTAGGGTCTCTGGGTAGTCTGTCATCTGCTTTTGTAGAAATAAAAGGCAAACAACTATGCTAATTACTTCAAGTATGGTCCACATGTAAAAATTGCTATAAGTGATGAAAACATTGCTTTGACCCTTTTTTCTGGACATAATCAGACTGTATATGCATCTTTATACATTGAAAGTATATATAATTCTTTCAAAAAAAAATTATTAAAATTGTTATATGCATTGGGCTTTTGATCACTTTAAAACTTGCAGCATCTGGTGCTTTGAAATACTCCTTTAACCAGGCTGAAAATAAAAATGTTTCTACTTGTGTTCCTTTCTCTTCCTCTCAACCTCCTATCAGATAAGTGACAAACGCAGACATGGGAGGGAGGATGGATTCTTAGCACACTGACAGCCCCGAATCACCCTCTGTTCACAGATCAACAGAGAAAGCTCCATGACACGGTGCGGGCAGGACTGGGGGAAGCGCGAACAGAGTTTGCCTTCCTCACGACATTGGAGGAGGTGTTATGTGGCAGGTGGCAATGTAGCAGTCTTGCAGAGACCAGTCAGGAGTAATGGGCTGGAAAATCCAAGGTCACCAGTGCAGTATCTTCCTGGTGCTTACTATTGGTGTTGCATAAAGCAGTAGCTTAGATTATTTACAGCACAATCGGAAGGGGGGAAGGAAAAGGTGGAGGGGAGGACATGATGCAGCACAGTGGTTTTTTTTTTTTAGACACTGCTTTTTTTTTAGGTAATATTTATTTTATTAGTATTTTAAAGGCAGATGCTCACTTGATCTCTCATTTGATAGCTGGTCACTGTTACACATGGAAACTGTCACCCTTTCCTGAGTCATGTAGGCTTTGGTGCTGGCTAATGTGCAATCCAGCCCAGCTTCTATTAAACTATTTACAGCAGTATTTTATTTTTTTCACCCCAACTTAAACTGAGAAGCAATTGCGTTTTTTGAACTGAGATTGAAAAGGATAACCACGGCATAGGGGCAAAAAGTACCTCCCAGGGAAAGGTTGTTGACAACCAGCACTAGGTGGCCCTGCTTGAGAAGAGGATTTGGACTAAATGACATCCAAACATCCCATCAAACCTTGACCATTCTTTGAAGTTCAAAATCCCAAAGGATTGCAGGCATTTGGTTTTGGTTTTTGCTTTTTTTCTTTTTGACCATGTCTTTTTCTTCCATTTGAGCACAGTGAGCTGCTTACTCTTAACTTTCTCCCACACTCTTGTGTAGGCTCAAATGTCACTGTTGGGTGATGTGTTAGTGTGTTTCTGAAGACTGATGTAAGAAGTCAGACAAAAAAGAGGGGAGTGATCTCTGCTGCAGAGCAGTGTTTTCGCGTTTTCGATTACAAGAGCTAATTACACAACATTTTCCAAATTTTACTTAACTGAAATGGAAGATATTTGCAAATTCTAGTGGTAGATTATATGAATCACCATCCTATCTGTTCATGGCTCAGAGTATGTTTTTGTTTGGGTGGGGATTTTTTTGTTTTTCCCTTTTTATTTACAGCTTCATCAGACTTATGTTCTTATAGGAAGACTTAAAAAGGAAAACAAGGATGGATTTTGCAGTAGAGGTGTCAAACTAGTAGTTTCTAGTTGGCAAATGTGTGGATTTTGAGGGCCAAGGAGTACTGGTTTCAGACTAAATCTGAGAAATCACACATCTGAATTCTCTGACAAATAAGAACTTTTTGTCCCTTTTGGTTTTTAGTTGAAACTGATGTTCCTGTCAGCATCCCAGATGATACGAGTAATGAAACTGCCAACATTGTTAACTCCATTGGGCTAGCTGCCTGTTTCCCTCAAAGACTCAAGATGCAGGACAGCCCTGCTAGCAGACTCCCTGGGGCTATTGCCCTGCAGCTTCAGGGGTTCCTGGCTCTGAGGCAGACTAATAAATGACATCTAATTTAAGCCAAAAGGTGCAGTTGTCTCTGGCCCTTGGCCAGGTACATCAGGAATCCAGGTAAAAGGTCAAACAAAGCTGATGATGTCCAGTATAGCTAAAAAATAATGTTTTTGTATCAGCTTTTCTTTGAAGAAACTTGGCTTATATGAATATCCCTGACTAGTTCTACCTTTCAAATCAGGTCAGACATATCTGGTATGGACTGTGCAGCACTAGATGTGCAGTAGCTGTGTGTAGCTAAAGAGGTGATAAGATGCTCTAGCCTATCAAACAGGTATATTTTTACCTTTCAAATCAGATAATTCAGCCTGGTAGATATTTGAAGCTCAAAGACCCTTTCTACCTTTTGAAGCTTATGCAATTGAAACATCTTTTCCTATATTTGAGAGATCTTTTTGTCTTGCCCTGAATTTTTATCATCTTCTGCTATGACTCAGGGAGGGCAACATGAGCTCATTACATCATTCTATCTTTTACCTCTGTCTCTGTGATTTTCCTTATTCTCACCTGAATCTATGCACTCAGAAGTTGAGACAAAGTTGTCCCACAAACCATCTGTCTGGATCAAAGGACTCCATTCTTTTTAAGCTTCATCCTCCCCCTGTATTATCCAGCCTACCAGCCTCACCACTTCCTTTTTTTGACTGTAGCCCATTCATGTATTTTACCCCCACATTCATCCTGTAGCCTTCATCATGTCTGTTATCCCGCCTTCATCATCTCTGTTATCCCACCTTTTCAGAATTCACTTGCTTATAACCTGTAAGTTTCTAGAAACAAACTACTACCAGCTACATTTTCCTGTTCTCCATTCTCCAGTACCTGAAAGCAGATTATTTTAAAAGGAATTCTTTAAAGAAATTGAGAATAATAGCTCCTCTGGAAGTTAGCACAGTCTTCTTGAGGAGGTTCAGAGTACTTCTGCTATTGAATTATGAAACACTGTGTGCAGTTCACCTGTGCTACCTGTGTGTTGTATTGGCTGAATGTGCCATTCAGCATAATCATGTATATCTAAAATTAAAAATTAAGAGTTTTATTTCTTTAGTAGAAAATTAGAAGACCTGAGACAGCTCATTTGGCATGGTAGCATTCCATTGAGCCCAAAGGTAATTTTCAGAGACTGTATCTTTGGTAAGTATTCCTGCAGCAGTGTGGTAGTGATTTTAATGTGCAGTGCTGCATTTTAATAGCCAATTGAGATGACTATTAAGATATAGCATTGTACATTAACATCACTGCTGCACAGGCAGCGGCTGATGACTGCTCCTGAGATGACAGCTCTCTCTGCATTCTGCTTCATAGCAATGGTTTTCTTAGTACCTCCTCTGATCTACGGCAAGGGAAATAAAAATCATTAGCTAGTTAATATTTCACACTGTCTTGGGCATCCAGATCCTAGGGAGAGAGAGCAGGAGAGCAGAGATGTGGTGCTGAGTGCAGGGGGCTGCGAGGCAGAAGAGGAAAGAGTGTGAGAGAGAAAATCCCCCAGTGAAAGGATCATTTCTTAGTTTTCATCTAGCAGAATCACTTTCGCTCAGGGAAAATGTGGTTTGCTAACCCTGAGACTTGGGATACAGCACTTAGGGGAGGACTGTGTAACAGAAGTGGCTGTGTGTAGCTAAATAGGCAGTAAGACACTGAAAATTCATGAGACCCTGAGAAACATGAGAAACTGTCAGGAAAATGGTACCACTGAAAAACAATATATACTTGAACGTATTTAAGAAAAACAGTCAACTTTTACACTTTTTACTTAGAAGAAACTGATGGGTGGTAAAGGCCTAATCAGTTACCTGCCATTTGATTAGGCATTGCCTTGGCTATAGTCTTCCTATATATTTTGCTTGCTTGCAGTCTAAGCAGTTCACAGGCATCTCACAACGTTTATATTGCTGAGATTTCAAACCTCTATTTTCCAGTGAAAGAGCCTTTATTGCACCTGAACAGCCACCCTTATAAAAATGCAGAAATTACAGGAAAAGTGTCTGTGACATTGCAGGCTTACATGTCTGACAACACTTGTGAAATAACTTTCAGAATTAGTGGGGAAGAAAACCCAAAACAATCATTACGACAACCTTCTCTGCCCTAACTCTTTAGTCCACAGCACATGTGGACTAAACCTGCAGATAGCCTAGGATGGAGAAGGATGCTGTTGCAAAATGTTGTTATAACAGAAGGAAAGATGTATCCAGAAACTCCTTTGAGTGGCCTAATTGTATCCTTTGATCTCTACATTTTCCTTAGGAATGAGCTACAACAATTATCTATCTCAGGACTTAGCTGCTCAAAATTTGCTTGAAGCAGAGCTGCGGTGGCCACTGACTGAGATCAGTAGCTTTGTCTTTCAAACTCTGTTAAACAGAAATGTTTATGAATGTATTTCTGTTAGCAAACTTTTAAAAACAAGAGATAGAAACTTCCCAGGTAATTATGAACTGCTTCTTAGAGAGAAACTAGTATCTGAATTCTCATAATATTAATTCCAAAACTACATGAATTCTCAACCTAAAACTTCAAACAATAAGTTTTGTTATTTTTTTACTTTTTTCACTTTCTTTGCTGTTTTCTGCATTCTGTTGCTCCTCTAACTCAGAAGATCCATTTTAAATGTATGTTTGTTTTTCTTAGATGCTATCTTTAAAACTCTGAGGAAATGGAGCAGCAGTTCATCATTTTCATGCTGCTATGCACCACTAGAGGCCATCATACACCTCCTTAAATTTCAGATAGTTATGCAAATTATTCTAGAGATTATGTGAATACAAGATGAATGTAAAAGTCTATGTAACAGGGCATGGGAAAACTTCTTATTAGAGAGAAGGGTTTATCATAACTAATTAGTGTGAACATCATGTCTTTTATGGCTAATTCTAATCAATTCAGAGCACCTATGTCCTCTTGCAGATTCCTACATAAACTTTGAGTCGATCACCCAGTACATGTAGTAAGTGAACTGTGGAGATTGTAACTGTTCTGTGCAGTCTGCAGATGATCTACATCAGTAGATACAGTCAAACTTAGAACATAAAATGGGAATTTTTTAGATAGATTTTTGTTATGATTAGAAATTATTTTTTCCCCTTGATCTGTCCTTCTGAAAAATGGGATATCATTCTTGATCCCTCACAGATTACTTATTGGGAGTCATTAAGGAGCAAACATTCAATTACTATATTAAGTAACAGACTGATACGTAAAATAGACTTCATGTTAAGCAGTGATACTCCTTTGAACTGTGGAAACAGATGATTGACTTTATTGGTGAGGAATTACAGGTAGCACAATTTTACTTGGAAAAAATCAAATTACCATTCATCTTGTACAATCAGGAAGTGCTACCAAAAGTAGTAACTCAAAAGGGTGGTAAATAGATTTTATTTTCCTTTTGAAGACTTGCTGTATGGTACCTTTCTTATGTAATAGATTACTAATATGTGAAAGCTTTGCATGTGTGATTGTGAAGTAAATAATTAGGAGTATTGAGTTATCTGAACCATCTTAGTATGCAGTATTTTATGATTAAAAATTTGAGAAAGAAGATCAAGATAAATAACAAATGTCAAGTACTACTGTAGTATCTACAATCTACTTGTCTGATAATGCAAGCAGCAATCTGCATGCTCTACAGTGTGTTCAAATATTCTTACAACAAGTAAAACATGTAGCCAAAAATAAAAAAAAAAAAAATAAGAATAACAAAAGTGATACCATAAATGCATTTGTCATAACAGTTCATGCTGATTTCTGGGTTTCTTGGTCGTTGGTGTTTTTTTCTTTTTTTTTTCTTTGTTTGTTTTTCTTGCCTTGTTTTGTTTTGTTTTGTTTTTTTGGGGTGGCAGAGAGGAGGGAAGGGTTTATTTCATAGCTCTTGGTGGCTTTATTAAAATTGCTTTTGTTTTTGTGCTTCAAAATTATCATGAAGGAGTACTCCAAATCATAACATATCCTGAGGTTAACAGCAAAAAGAAGTCATGCACAAGAAAGCACTATGGATTTAGTTTTCCACTATATTTTGGGAAAAAAAAAAAATTAAAAGCTCAGGATCATTACTCTCCTTATAAAAGAAACAAAATTTGATATGCTGTTAATCAGATAAAAGAAAAAAAAGGTAAGAGACTAACACAACATCTCAACTCAGTATCCAGTAGCCTCTCAGCTGATGAATAAGTGAATATTATTTATTCAATAAACTCACCATGTGTAATGGCACCTGAAAAAGACAAGAAAAATCTCTCCTATCCAGTATAATAGAGAAGGTCATTTTAGAAACATAGTTTTCCTCACAGGAAATGAAATATGCAATAGTCTTACTCTTTACCATATTATTTTTCAAACATGGAAGATACTCTTAAACGGGTTACTCAAACTGATACTAGCAAATGGATTGCACAATATACCATTTGGCTTCACTTTCAGATCTTACTGCTATGAAAACATGTGACCTGCTTTGGAATGCTTTAGAAACATGCTTTGGAATGCACATCAACCGGCTTGCTAAGAAGGTAGCTCTGTAAACAAGGTTCACTTTCCACCCTGGGGACAAGCAACACCATAAGAACAGTAGGTGACTTTTAGAGAAATCTACTTGATGGCGCCTTGAATAATTTATATTTTTGCATTACCTGCTTTTCATGGGCACCCATGCAGTGCATCCTGGGTAGCCCAGACTGAATGGAAAAGAAGGTCTCACTCTCACTTGGTCATACTGTAAGAGTGCTAATGGAATGCCTCCTTTCAGGCCTCTTCATCTTGGCCAGAATGGTGCATTTCTGGTCTGCAGGGCTTGTGCACAAAAACTGTCACATCCGTGTTTCTTTCCACTGCATCAATTTATCAGTTTAATGTTTGTTAACTCCATAAGGACTGA
This sequence comes from Sakesphorus luctuosus, assembly GCA_013396695.1. NCBI lineage: Eukaryota > Metazoa > Chordata > Aves > Passeriformes > Thamnophilidae > Sakesphorus > Sakesphorus luctuosus. The sequence goes on along the minus strand of VWZD01001345.1, from coordinate 61,401 downwards.
ACCCTGCTTCACTGTGTAGTGTAGACATGTGATGTTGAGTGTGTTGCTTTCTATCTTTGTGACTCGATTTTCCACCTGGGAGATGGTGATAACAATGGTAATGTGTCTCATTATTGTCTTGCCTATTTAAACTGTAAGCTCTTCAGGGCAAGGACTGTCTCATGCCTTATGTCTTCACAGAGACCGGCAGAATGAGTCACTGATTGCATTTGGGGTCTCCTGGTACCACAATAATTAAAAGAGAGGCAATAATATTAAAAAGGAAGAAAAGGGAGAAGGTAGTTTTGGTATCAAGAGGCGTTCAGATTTTCTGGTAGTAACCCAAAAGCAAGAGAAGAGTTTATTTCCAAGGAGAATCCTTGTTTTTTTTCAACTTCCTCAACTCCAAATGCCATTTTGGTTTTCAGATAAGCACAGTAGAGAAGTTTTGCAAGCAGTGTAACCCAGAAGCTAATGGATATCCTAAGTGGAAGAGAAGGATTAGTAGGCTGAGTTCCTGCAAGTGTGTGGGTTGGAGAAGAGATCATTTTTTTAATAGGTGTGCACCTGATAAATCAGAGTATTGCCTCCTTCCTCATTAGAGGAAGAACAGATGTTTCTGAGAGTGGATGAGGTGTTTGTACTCACAAGTGCAGAAAGGCAAGCTGAAGTGAGAGAGGTGGAGGCGGATTCATATTCTTCTGGAGTACATCAGCTGCTGACAGAGTTGCATTGTGTCCCAGTTAATGGGAAGAAGTCTATCACCAATCATGCTATGGAGTAGGATAAGAAGACTAAGGAAAGTTGTTACTAGACTGCTGAAATATAGCCATTTATGATAGATGAAAGTTCCTGTTTTGAGATTTCTAAACCCATGTTTTATTTGAAAATGTTTATAAAATTTGGGTCCAGTACTTATTCTGCATGTCAGCTGAGAACTGCACTGCAGAGCTAATTTTCCCTTCATTCAGGACTTGATCAAAGGCACCATGCATAGTAAATCCCTGTTTATGCTTTGTCCCTCTTGTTGAAGTCTTCAGATTGCTTCAGCATAGCCTATTTATTATCACTGGTAGATGTTTTTATAACCAATAGGAATGTTTCCCACAGATACTGTTCAGTGGGCAACCAACTGGGATTTGCTCTTGAAGGCATTTATGAATTTCTCTCTACACCAAAGTTTTGAACTCTGGCCCAGAAGGAGAGCAAAAATACTTTGTTGCTATTTAAGTAGTCCACTCAGTTCATATTTTAGACTCCTATTTAATACCCAGATATTCCAACAATGCCCCCAAGGTGTTTGTAGAAAGTATTAGGTTGTAAAGATATTCTGTATTGAAATGACACAGATTACAAGAGCCAAAGTTTCGTATCATTATGTCCCTTTTATTACTCATAAAAATCCACATAGTTATATCTGTGTTGAGAAACTTCCAGTCTGAAATATAAAACAGGCTGTTGGCTTCGCATTTAGTTTCTCCAAAATGGGATTATGGAATAAGTAGAATAATGAATCCATTGCAATAGTTCAAACTCAATTTACAGAGAATTGAAAAACTCTGAAATTTGTTCTCTGATACAATGCAGGCCTCAAGATCTGGGTAGGAAGACCTCTTGAAAAAGTGAGACACTTTATGCATCTGAGACGGAAATTGAAGCACCTTGGTAAAGAGCAGGCATTCCTGAAAGAAGATTTATTTAAGTATGTTTACTTTTATTTCCCTTCTTTTTCTTCATGTATTGAGCCTTACAAGTGGAAGGCAATGCTTATTCTCTGTCAGCAACTGTTTAAATGATGTCAGTATTCTTCCCTTAAACTTGGATCAAGATATTGAAGAATAGCGTATTTATCTTTTCACTGAAGTAAGGATTTTGAGTAAAAGCCATGAGAATTATTCAGAGCAAAGTTAAACTACTGAATGTACCTTTTATTTCCCTGACTTGTATGGAAAATTATTGTTTATATAAAACAATTATTGGAGAAATTATGTTTAACAGACAGAGTTCTAGAACTGCCTCTGTTCTCTACTGGAACTGAAATTTCTCAAAACAGTGAAGATTGATAATGGCTCTAGTCCTTCCTTCTCACCCTCAGTAGTGCATGGGCAGGCAGTTTACACTTCTGCATCCTGCAACCCTTTGCAGCATAGCCTTCAGCTTTGAGGGAGATGCTATGGAGCTGGTCTGCTCAGAATTTATTTTCTTTCTGGAAACTCTGCTTTTTGCAGCAATATCTCCATGATTTATGTTAACTTATATAACAAATAGCTCATTGCCTTTGGGAATTTAAGATTTTTGTAACTGTCTCTATAACATAGTTTAGTTTGGTTTTGTTGTTTTTTTTTTTAAGGCCAGTCTTGCACTGATAAAACTCAAGTGATAGGGTTGCAAACTATAAGTAAGTCTGGTTTCTCCATAAAAAGTTTTATTATAGTTGTTTGATACTTAAGACACAAAATATCTCTTTCCCTATTATTTCTAAAGGAGAATACTGTCTATTCATTAACCCTTCTGTGCCACCAAAACATTTTATGGTTAGCAGTAGGTGTCCTCAAATCTTTCATTTTCTATCATTTCCACCTTATTTTAGAGAAAGAAATTTTCTTCTTGGGGAAAATACCTATTTCAGTAGACAGATATAACTGAAAAATAAAAGGAAAGCATATGTTGAGTGGGAAGGAGATAGATACAGTATCCATGAGTTTTGCCTTTTTTTGTCCCCACAGTTCCAAAAACGATGACAAGTCTTTACAAGTGGGGTGGATGTAGGCTGGGAAACAAATCTTTAGTCATGAATGTTCTGTTTGTTTATGTATAGGTTTTGCTTTGAGTATCTCATCCCTTTTATTTGGGAACCTTATTGATACTTCTTTAGTCAATAATAATATTCAAATTTTTATTCATGTCTGTAAAAGGAGGATTTTTTTATGCCAAGTTAATTGTGACCAAAAATGAAGGGTGTGTAGATTTAGGAAAGTACAATAATAGTACCCCTTGCTCCATTAGCCATGACTAAGATCTTACTCTGGATTTCACTGATGTCAAAGGGCAATAACTGGTTTAGATTTGGTTGGTTAACCTGCAGCTGCAGCAAGAAATGAGAGTTATTTGCTGAATCTTTTGTTGGTTTTTTTTTGTAATTTACCTCCTCTCTAGATCATTATAGCTTGTTAATTTTCAAGATAGCTTTCAAAGAAAAAAAAACTTGTTCCACATTATTCACAGGATTTAAACATATTCTCATGTTAACATTTTCATTTTTTGGGAATTTCTATTGATTTCAATAGAACTACTTATTATGGCCAAAGGTGATTATTTTATTGGTCAGGAGCTAGTATTGCATAATTTTTAGGAAAAAGACCACATTTATTCAGTTCTCTCTAGTCAATAAGGCTAGGTAAAATTTATCTGTGAAGTTTAGATTAGCTGGGAGATTCAAATTTCCCCAGCATTTGGAATTCAATATTTTTGTTGGAGATCATCTGTGGTATAAATTTCAGTTTTAAAAAAGCATCTATTTTCATGCAAATTTATTTGTCTAAAAAGATCCTCTTTTTTCCCCCTCAAGAGCTTAATGCCATAACTGCTTTTTATGTCTTGGCCAAATGTGAATTAACAAAACCCATTGGAAAATGTGATTATCTGTATCCTGAATTGTACAGTGACCCCTCTTTGTGAATTCCAAATTACTTCATTATATTCAAGTCCTACATAGATATTACCACTGGGTAAGGTATTATAGATCTCCTATAATAGCAATAATAATTAGTAAAGAAGATGGACTGGGTAGCTTGATATGTAGCCAAGGCACTTCTGTCAGATTAACAGTTATTTTTTCCATTTTTATCATAATATGTCTACTGTGCTTAATGGCTATATTTTACCACATGTTAATAGATAGATAGATTTTGAAAACATGTGCAACTTACATGAAAAAAGTTCCAGCTAAATCCATAGAATGAGAAAGTAGGGCATGAAGGACATAGGAAAGCTTCAGCTTCTAGCTTTCTTTACTCTGTTTGATCAAATTTCTTTCTCTAATGAATCCTTGATTATCCTAATAGGCTTTCACTGATTGACTGGGAAGCCAGGATATGAGCCTGCATGGGGCAGGATCCAGAAGTTACCAAACTCAGTTTTTTGAAACATAGTCCTAGGTTTTGTTCTGCTCCTATTCAAACATCTAGTCCAAAGAAGAGTTAGATTTTTATCTGAAACCACTTTTTAAATACAATGTTACAGATTTTTATCCAGAATGCTGTTAGATTTTTAGAATCACTTTTAGGAATCGATATGCAAAGAGTGTAATTAAATATTTGGCATCCTGGCACCTTGTTCTGACTGGACCTGGAGAACAACGCAGTTATTCCTTGTTCTGCTAGTCTGTATGAGCTTTCTTCTCTTGAAAACTCATGTTCAGCAGACAGCCAGAGGGAGATGTGATAATTCTTCTTGCTCTAAGACTGACTAATTCATTCATGATGCAGGCAGCATAAACACCTACAACTGGGTGTTCAGTATTCTTTCAGTAGTATACAGCCACTAATGACCTTCAGGGAAAACAACTGTTTCTTCAGTGTGTTATAGAAGGCAGCCAAATGCCACACTAATGAATTTGAAAAAGAATCATAGGGAAGAGCAGTGACTGTTAGAATGGGAACTTCAATAAGCAAGTGTAACATTAACGTGTTTTACTATGAAAATTACCAAAGCAATTTACCCAGAAACTGTAGCCATTATCAGAATTCTTAACACTCAGATTTCTCATTCTCTTTTGTAAGCATTAATCATATTTTATTTTTAAACAGAAACCTCAAAGCAGTATTAAATTAAGTGAAACTTTAATAATGAAATCGCATACAGTATTATTCAGAAGTTATGCAGTGAAGCTTTAATATACTCCATTAGGCAGAGAAAAATGTTGAAAGGATATAGTTAATGTTCATCTGCAGTCAGGTTCTTATTTTATTACAAGAATTCTGCTATTGACTTCAATGGGAGGAAAACCAGCATCTGCTGCAGTGGCGTAATAGTGTGGATTAGTCTCCTGGATCACTAGAAAAGCACTAGAGAATAAAGTCAAACTGAAGGAAGGTTCCTGATATTACACAGGAAAGAAGACACTTATTAGAAAGGGCAGCTGGATGATTGTAGAGGCTGAACTGGGGCTGGCATTTGCATGGTGTGTCTCAGCAGGGGTGTCACTAGCTGAGCAGATGGGAATGCACCTGTGGGGCTGGGCACTCAAAACCTTGTCAGCTCTGCCAGACCCAATCAGGATGAAGTGAGGGCACTGCTTCAACTATCAGGTGAAGATAAAGATAATGTGGAGGCTGGGTTTGGCCTCTCCTCTCAAGCATTCTGCACAGGGTTGTATGAAAAGGGAAACAGAAGGAAATGGGTAAAAATTAAAGAAATATAGAATGAGTTTTCTTGTTTTCCTGAGGATTAATTAAAGCTTTGGGCTTGGTAGAGTCTTGAAGGAAGGGAAAAGCTACCAGCTCCGAGGAGCACTGCGTCTGTAGTAAAACTGTATGCTCTGCTAAAATGTGTTGGACATATCTGCCACAGACTTCAGCAGAGTGCAAAGTAGGAGATCCTCTTTAGTAATCAGCTTTGTGGATTTAGCCAGACCTTCCATCTGCTGCATTATAAGATTTTTGGCAACAATGTAACTGCTAGATTTTCAAGACTTTTAGCTTCAAATAAGGGGAGGGAAATGACTATTTTTCCACAGAACCAAAGTTTTCTTTTGCTCTCAACTTTCACATTGAGTACACCGATACCTCCAGTTTGAAAAGAACATCTGTAGGGCCTGTATTTACCTGAATTGTTTGTTCACGTGTTTATCTTATTATTGCTGAATCTTTCATAGAGAAGCAGAAAGGATACAGAAAGACACCACAAGGGAATGCCATGCACAGGCCAAGCCCTTCCAGGAGGGTGGCCCTGGAAATGCGCCTTTGGCCTGAGGTACTGATAGAGCTGCTCATCAAGCTGAATAAAGATGCTGTTTTCTGTCCTGACTTCTCATTGCAAAGCAGAGATAAGATAGAGCAGAGATAATTTTTAAAGAGGATGAAAAGGAAGGAATTAGAAAGGTTTTGAAAGATTAGATTTTGCAAGAGAAAGATAGCTCTCTACTGCTACTGTTTGAACATGTAGGGAAGAAGTCAGAAGTGTTTACAGCCACAGAAGAGTGGAAGAACATGCTTCCCAGAATTACTGTTGCCCAGCAAGAGGGAGGTGTGTGTCTTTCTGGGAGACAGATGAGACTTTCTGCTGAGTTATTTCTGCCAGAATTCCTTGCTCTCTGTCTAACAGCAGTAGAGTTCAGCCAATACTAGTAAAATTGCAGCAGGCAATGTGGAAAGTGTGGTCTAAACAAGTAACCTACAGTTGTGCTGGTAAGACAGTAAAACTTTGGAAAAGCTGAGTGTATGTGCAAGCCATTCTGCAAATTTAAAAAAAAAAAATTGAGGAAAGACATTCAAAATACGTGGGTTTCACTCTTTGCCTGCCTCAAGAAAATTCTTAAAAATGGTATCAGTTTTATAATACAGTTCTCTTTCTTTCACATTGATCCATAAAATTAGTGTTCTGGTGTACAGAATAAAAAAATCTAATTGCTTTCTTTCCCTGGTATATTTTGGCTGCTGGTTTTCCTTCCTCTCACTGTGTGTATGCTACTAAGAAAAAAAAAATAATGACATGTTCAGTGACAACTAAAGAATTAACAAAAACAAAACTCCTGAGAGGTAGAATCCACAAGTCAGCTTGAAATGAATGGGAAAATCTGAGTTTCCCGATAACATATGAATGTGTTTTCTTTCAAATTAATTGAAATCAGTGTGAAGGAAAAGCAACTCACTTGGAACAAGTAGGCAACAGAGCTTCATTTTCATATAAAATATTAATACTGTCAACGGCCCAAGCAGTGAACAAGACAGGATGTTGAAATTGGGAAGAAGACCAAAAAGGACTAGTAACACTTTTTATGTGGGAAATGAGATAAATGAATAATAGAAAGTAGGATATAACACAATGATACAAGGGCAAAAGAATTGCTGATGCTCCTGTTAAATAAGTAGGTAATGTCAGTATGGTAGTTACAGTACTATACTTTATACTGTTATTAGGCTTACTAATAACTCCCTGCGACATATCTCACTAAGTTCTGTCTTTAAATGATACCTTAGGCAGCATCTGTATAAAGTCTGTACCCCATGAGAACCATTTCTTTTATTAAGTTAAAATGAAACATCATATTCTTGTAGCAAAAACAGTGGTTGAGTTAGAGCACTTCTTTTTGTTCAAATGAGAGAAATTGCTTAAATAACACCCTTGAACTATTAGGCTGCAAAGGTTTACTTTGAAGCTATACAGTGGAAGAAAAAGCACCATCTCTCTAAAGTTTTAAATACTTATTTTCACATACAAAGACTTTGAGATTTCTTGTTGGGATCAGCACAGTAACCGTGTCATATTTCAAATATGCAATTTGTAGAGAAGCTCTTTTTTTACAAATGGTTTATGGCTGTGACTTTCCAGACACAGCTGTGATTTAACACATCAGCTGTTACACAGATGTCTCATAAAAGGTAAGTGCCATTGGTAAGGTTGAAGGTTAAATGTCTTTGAAGTCCAAAAAAAAAGAAGTAATAGTGGTCAAACAATTCATGCCTTGTGAAAACTGATTCTTTTTTCTATATATCTTGATAAAAAGTTGAACTATTATACAAGTAGTGCTGCAATGTGAAAGTATCAAGAAACCATGCAAAAAGTTCTACATTTCTACTCTGGGGTCCTCACATTTATGATAGACTGAAGCATCCCTCAATATGTCATTAACAGAAGAGATTGTTGATTACTTTATCTGTTTCCAGTGTTTTTTAGAAATACATATTTCTTTGTTTCAAGAGTACCATTAAATTGTATAATATGAACTGAGTTGTTTAGAATGCATTCCATAGGAGATGGGAGGAGTCTTTAAAAGTAAATGCACCTTTTGAGCTGAATAAGCTTGGACAGAAGTATTTGGTCTGAAATTTTAAGTAAAAGTATTTTTAGCACTGGTGGAAATTCAGTTCCTTGGACAAAATCATTAACTTACTAATTTTGGTGAAATCAATGTCCTCATAGAAGGAACTTTTCACTTTAAATTGGATTGTTTCCACTGAGTAGGAATTTTTACTTTGGCTTTATTTGGTGGGTTGTTTCTTTTTTTCCTTGAAAATTAATGAGAAAAAGCATTTTTTACTTTTGCCAAGTTGTAAAACAGGAGGACAGATAGGCATCTGGTAAAGTTGTCATTGCTCCAGAGAATTCTTTGGAGCTGTAATGGTGTCTAGGTTTGTCACATTGCTTCTTTACACTAGTAGTTAGGGGTTTTCTGTAATGATCAATTAGTGTGCAGGCAATGTGTGTGATTTGGCACAGGCCTGATATGAAATTGTGCCTGAGTTTTCCTGTAGATTACCCTAGAGTTGGCTTCTGAACTCTGAAGCGGATTTTTTTTGGCAGCCAGAATTGTAGGTTTCTGATATTACAAATAAATGTGAAGTTCTAAACACCAACAATGTACTTTTTTCCTTCTTTTTTTTTTTTTGAGAGAAGAAATAAATGATAAAAAATAAAAATAAATATGGTGCAACTGACCATTTTTTAAACAGTGAGTTTAAAGACTGAGTCCTTTCAATTGTCCATCTGGACAACACTGATTTGCATCACTGAGGATACAATTGTTCTACCAACAGGCTCAATTTGCTATATGATCAAACAACAAAGGCAGTTAAAATGTTCTTCAATAAGAGGAATCTCAGGTACACATGGAGGTTGCAGATACAAGGCTATCTATGTGGGTCACCTCTAGGCTATTTAGAGGTTTTGAATGACATTTGTTTAATTACAGGTCCAGATTTCTCTACTAAGATTCACATTAGGACTCTGTACTACTGCAATGAATTTCTTACTATTTTTATTTTTTTTAGTCACATTCTTCTTTATTCTGTTGTGTTTTATATTGTTTTCAAGAGCAAATCTGATATTTTAACTTTTGATGATTTTTAACATGAATACTTTGAAACATACAAAAATACCATAAGGCTTTTAAAAACACACCTTGAGAAGAAAAGGTACATTTGAATGCATAAATACTTAATGTTTAATATTGCTGTCTTTGAGAACAATTGGTAATATTATAGAAGGTCTAAATTTGGGAAACAAACTCAAGTTACACTTTAATTATTATCCTATTAAGGTCAGCACATTCTATTGACAGTCCATTAAAAGTCTCATTGCTGTGCCTGGTTTACCAGAATAGGGAACACACTCCCAAGTTTTTGAAGTTTCCATGCCCTAATCTTTGTCATGCTGTGTCACGATACACCTGTTACTACTTGCAATTGTGCTTTATTAAAAAAAAAAAAATCTGGCATTTAATACATCCCTATCCATATATTTACATGGACTGAAGTTTAAGAGACTGTAATAGTGTTCTTCACTGTTCCACATCAAATCAGGCTAGAACTGTATTGTTGGTATATGTACCTTTTTTATGCCTTAATTTTGGTGCCTCTGACTTTTATCTGTGTTTTTCAATTTGGATTTTTATTTTTTTGTCATCCATATGCTCATAAATCTCTATATAAATATATCTGTAGTCAGAACAATCACCTTAACTACATTTGCTCATCAGGGGAAAGATTTACAGCTGCAGAACTTTGTAGTATTTCTTTGAGTATCTTTCAGAGTCACAGCAGGATAACTTTGTCCCCTCTGTGGATTTTCCATCAGCAAACTCTCACCCACAAATAGCTGCTCTGGCACAGGAGGAATGAGACCGCAGTTGCCATCTGCTCTCTTGCTGTCCAAGCAACTCCAGATCTGCTGCCTCTTTCATCAGAAGTCTGTGCAAGCTTAGACAGAAAACATCCAGAAGTTATGTTCTTTATCCAGAAGGTCTCTTGCTGTTGCTTATTCCCCTGGAGTAGATGATGAGCCATTCTTTTGAACCAAAGGAGGCAAAAATTCAGTGCAGAGCTTGTAACTCACTGTGGACTGGTGGGATACAGTGTGTGTCAGAAGGTTGAAGAAGATTTAGGGAAAATATTAAAAACTTGCTTTTAGGTTCCATAGGCCATCAATTCCTCATATTGGTTGTAGAAAATTATGAAAAAACATAGCAGTTGGTTGAAGAGAACAGCAAGGTTTCCCCCAGTACCAGACTCCTTTGTTGGGGACATGAACCTTCACAGCCAAAACCAAGTATTGGTGTGAGATTGCATAGACATGATGCCTTAGGGAGGTTATGAAACGATGCTTTGACAATGTTGATGCAGTTTGGAAGCTTGATTCCTGTACTCACGTTTGCTCTCTTAGAACCCTACATAAGAGTATCTCATTTGATGCAGTGCATTTTGTAAGTTGTGAGGAATTTTTCAGAGTGATTTGAATTGTTCTGGTCATTCCAGTGGGAGGACAGGGATCACCGTGGGGAACAATTTACAATCCTGCTGGATCATTGCCTGGATCAAGGATAAACTGAGCTCCTATAAAGGAGTGTGAGTTGCTCAACAGGAGACTGACTTCAGTCAGGATAAGAAGGGTAAGGAGAAAGTTTGAGGCTAAAGGAAGGGAGAAAGGGCACCTTCAATTTTTTGATGCAGTATGTTCATCTGTTTGATGTGAAGCTTTAGCTTTTTTGCCTTTTTTTTTTAATCATGAGAAACCAACTGTGCAATCCTGCATAACTACAGCAAGATGAAATACTTTGGCTTTTTCTCTTTATTTTTAGTGTGTTTAAAAAAAAAAAAATCAGCCTTCCATCACCATTGGCTCTGCTATACATATGTGGTATATGTAAAAACAAATACCACAAGGAAAAAAATCCTCAAAATAAAGTATTATCAAACTAGTTTCCAGAAAACTATTAAATCAGTCTTAAAGTGTAGTTACCTAAGAAAGGTTCTAAATGACTTCCATATTTTAAAATGAAACAAATGTACTACATTAGTTTTTAGGCACACGAAATTTTTGACAGGATCCACTAAAGGTGTAGAAATATAAATGGTTTTGTAAGTAGGTTTAACAAAAAGTAAATACCGAAAGTGGAAATGTTCTGTCAGAATGAAAAAAAAAACCCCACAAAATAAATAGGACAAGAAAATTTTCTATTCCTCTTACTTGTGAAAAGAAGTTGTTGTTGTTAATCACTTCCTATTTGCCTCACATGCATTAATATTTCTTCAGGAGATTTTAGTTTCTTCATTTACAATAACAAGTAATTTATGTCACTGAGAGCCATAAGAGACTAATTAGTTATGTTTTTACACTCTTATGATATTGATTTCAGATGCAGCCTAGCTGGATTTTGAGGTCTTCCTCGCTCTACTTTGTAAAGATTATGTAGTGTAGAAATAATTCAAGGGTACTATCTATCCAGACAGAGTAATGCACACTTTAATAGTAAGTCAGTGAAGAGACACTTGTAAAACTATTAGAAGAGAGGAGTAAGGATAAAAAGAAAGAAAATATTTAGAAATAAATTGGAATTCTATGTGGTTATGTGGGGAAAATCTCTGAGAAAATGCAGCAGTTGAAGAGTCAGTTTCCTGAACGGTGGAAACAACTCTACAGTTTTACGTAGCTGAAGGGTTGAATGTAGTATACATTGAAAAATTAATTTTCCCTATCCACAGTTCCATGTCCCTGCTGGCTTCCTCAAGGAAGCTAAAGAGTCTGAGAATTGACATTAAAGTATGTTTTAACTTTAGGAAGTACCAGATCTGGACTGAAGAGAACTTTCATCTAGTGATCAATACTTCCCCCTCTGATTAGCTCACAGCACTACCATTGCCTTTTAAGCTCTGACAGGCTTTGCCCATCTCTTGGGCCAAGTGGCACACTCTTACTTCTGGGGAAAAGAAAAAAAATGACAGAAAAAATATTTCACTTTAAAAACAATCCTACAGGTTTATTTCATATCACTGTGACACCACTAGATGACGAAACAGCTAAAAGTGATACAGCTAGATCTGAAAGTTGTTCAAATCAGAAGAGCAGGTTGTAACTCAGATTTTGGAAAAGACTGATTTATAAATAAGCCCCTTCCTTAAGACTGGATGCCTCTACTGTAGTCATATACCTTCCAAACTGGGATTGTACCTGTGAGGTCATTTGTGTTTTAACCCCACCATCTTCTCAGACCTCAATAAATCCAGTGCAAAACAAATCAAGGCTCCTTTTTACTTTCTTTTTTTTTTTTCGCCACCTAAGACAAACCTGGTGAAGAGCAGTATAGGATGGCTGACTCTGCAACATATTTCCTGTTTAGAAACACAGAAATGGGAAAAGGGCTTTAGGACTACTGAATCCAGTTGTTTCTTGTCACAGGCAACCATGTCATAAAATACTTCTCATAAATTATTTTTAATCTATTTCAAAAGTGACACTGAGGATATTTAATTTTTACCATACCAGTGATGACACTGATCTCACATCTCCCAGGAAGCTCCCTCCAATGAAGATTTCTACTGACAGACCTCTGTGATAGGCTACAAATTCATGGTCACCTACCATGAAACACTACACCTCCTCACTCTTTTTTCAGATTAGTTTTGCCATAGACATGGATTTGGGGACTTATTTTTCCTTCCAACTCTTAGGCTATTTAAATAGGTATACATATGAACAACACTGAATATATCTGTGAAGAAACAGTTTAGGCCCTGACTCAGTAAACTATTAAACATATTAACTTTAAACCTTGTTTAACGGTCTTCAGGCCTGGCTCCTCTTGTTAGAATAGGATATGCATGATTTGCAAATAAGGACTGCTTATTTAAGACCACTTTGAGAGTACCTTGAAGAATATATGTGTGTTTGTCCAAGAAGAATGCAGTGAAACGTTTAAAGGTTAAACTTTGCATTAGTAATACTTCTTTTGTTTTTCTTTTTTTTAATTTTTTTTAACCCAGTTCAAATACATTTAAAAATGCCTCAATTTGTCTATCATGACATGAACACAAAATGTCAACTTGTGTCTCCAACATAGGTTGATGAAATCTTCTCTTCTCAATCTGTCCCATAACAACAGTTCTCATTTTCCAATAAGTATCTAGAGCTTTCTACTGTTATTTTGATTTTTCTTTCATGAAGCTACATTTATTATGTCCAGTAATGGTTGAAATGAGCATTCTGAAGATGCCTTGTGTGTCTAAATGAAAACTAGTCTTCAGATCCCCAAGCTGATAAGAGGGACGGAGAACTTCTCTTATGAGGAAAGGCTGGGAGAATTGGGATTGTTCAGCCTGGAAAAGAGAAGGGTTCAGGGTGACCTAATTTTGGCCTTCCAGTACCTGAAGGGACTCTACAAGGAAGATGGAAAGAGACTTTTTACAAGGATGTTTAGTGACAGGACAAGAAGAAATGCCTTGAAACTGAGAGTAGGTTTAGATTAGTTATTAGGGACAAATTCCTCTGTGAGGGTGGTGAGGCACTGGAACAGGTTTCCCAGATAAGCTGTGGATGCTCCATCCCTGGAGCAGAGGCAGGGCAGGTTGGAGGGGGCTCTGAGCAACCTGGTCTAGTGGGAAGTAACAATGCCTATGGCAGGAGTGTTAGAACTAAGTGATCTTTAAGGTTCCTTCAAACTCAAACCATTCTATGATTCTCTGATATTTTTTAGGTCTGGAAATTCTGCTGTACATCCTTAAGAACACCTTTCTAAACAACAGCAAAAAAGGAAAACAAGGCACCAGACCCTTCTTTAGTGATGTGCTCTGTGTGAACATGAGTATGCTAATTCTTCAAGAAAAATTGAAGTCAAAAAAGTGTGATACTTCTCGGAGAAAATGTAATACTTTGAACAACACTTTAATTTAATATTTATAGGTCCAGGCCAGAGAAAATAAACACCTCAAACCAGGAGATGTCTTCCCAAGGCTAGAATTCAAGTTCAGATTTATGTGCTCTCAGGTTTACAGGTACTTGACTGAATACAGGGTGCTTATCTGGACTTGGAACTTTAAAATGGAAAAGCTTGATGACCTTGGACAGAACATGAAGGGCTTCAGATGAAATCTGAGTAAAAANTTCAGATGAAATCTGAGTAAAAATTTGTGCTATTATTTTTTTTAAAATGTGATTCAATCTAATGGAAAAAATGTTGTGATATTTACAAATCCTCCCCCCCTCCTCCCCCCCCTTTTTGATTATGTAAGAATTGAAAATATTGTTAGGATTACTGAGGCAGCATCCAAATTATATTTTATTTTCTAAGTGGATAAAGAACTAAGAGCTTTGTTTCTTCATTTTTCTGTATGTCCCCTCCCAAAAAATCATATTTTTACAAGACTGTTTGTATTTTCATTTCTTTAAATGTCCCAAATTCAAATGTGAATTCAGATACAGAATAGTAGTATGCCAAAATTAGCAAGAAAGGAAAGTGATAGTTAATTATCTGCTCTGCTTCCAAAAGCTTGCAAGAAATAATTTTTTTCTCTTTAGGACCACAGTTTTAGAAAGCAGGAAGAAGCTGGAAAACAGCCATACACATGACATAATTCCCTCAAAGACTGGAGGGTGTCCAGATAGGAACATCAAGAGGCTTTTAGTGCAGTTAAATTAGAATCAATTTTCCTTCTGGGAGGGGGCTAATTTGCAGGCAAAAATGAAAAACAAGCTGCAGTAGAGATTATACCTACTAGGTACGGCATAGTTGGTTACTGATTTTTTCTCTTTCCAATCCTTCTCAAAATACCACTGCTATGAAATAAACAAATCTTTAGTTAAACACGTCCACTGCAATGCATATTTTTGGGGGGAGAGGTTGTTTATTTTTTCCCCAATAGCTAACTTAGATAATATAATAAAAATAGTGGTAACTATAGTAAGTTTTTGCAAATATGTTCAGTTGATTGTTTCATTTGGATTCAGGAATATATTTTAGGATTAAGGAGGAGGATGTTTCAAGAATGATTTGTAGCAGAATCAGAATGTATGTCTCTTCATTGCAGAGTACAAAGTTGAAAGGTTTCCTTTCATACCAAAAGGATGGAATGCCATCCAGAGGGACCTGGCCAAGCTCAAACATTGACCCCATGAGAATCTCATGAGGTTTATTAAGATCAAGAAAAAGGTGCTTTATCCGAGTCAGGGCAAGCCCCAGTACCAATCCAGGCTGGGGGATGAACAGATCAAGAGCAGCCCTGCTGGGAAGGACTTGGCAGTGCTGGTGGATGAGAGACTGGACATGACCTGGCAATGTGCACTTGCAGCCCAGAAAACCAAGTGTATCCTGGGCTGAATCATCATGGTGTGAGCAACAGAACAAGGGAAGTGATTCTGCTCCTCTAATCTGCTTTGGTGAGACCCCACTTGGAGTGCTACATCCAGCTCTGGGGTCCCCAGCACAGGAAGAACATAAACATGTTGCAGTGAGTCCAGAGGAGGCTCACCAAGTTGATTAGATGGAGCACCTCTCTTATGAGGAAAGTCTGGGTGAATTGGGATTGTTCAGCCTGGAAAAGAGAAGGCTTTGGAGTGACCTAGCTCCAGCCTCCCAGTACCTGAAGGGAGTCAATATGAAAGATGGAGAGAGACTATTTACAAGAGCATGGAGTGACAGGACAAGGAGGAATAGATTCACACTGACAAGAGAATAGGTTTAGCTTAGATATTAGGAGAAAGTTCTTTACTGTGAGGGTGGTGAGGCACTTGAACAAGTTGTTCAGAGAACTTTTGAATGTCCCATCCCTGGAATTGTTTAAGGCCAGATAGGCTGGAGCTCTGAGTAACCTGGTGAAGTGAAAGGTGTCCCTGTCCACAGCAGGGAGACTGGAACTAGATTATTTTTTTAAGGTGCCTTCAAACCCAAACTATTTGATGGTTCTTTGAAGATATTGGCAAATTAGTCATAAGAATCTCAGTTATTGTGCCTGCTAGATAAAACCTGAGCAGAATGTCAAAGTTATGATATACTAGTGTGAACATTTAGATCTAGAGGTCCTTTGTGTCTGAAGCTTACTAAGCAAGTACACTTGTATACTGAGCTGCCAATGGTCAATGTTAAGCCATACAATGGCTGTGAATGGAGCAAACCAGATAATGGCAATTGAAAGGTTTCCAGGATGTAGTGTTCTGTATTAAATTCTTTCTTCTCCTCCTCCCAAACCTATAACATATTTCAAAAATGTACAAATGAAACATGAAAAATTGGTCTCCAATTATGCTGATTTCTCTTGCTTTTAATCCAGTTAAATAAATTATTTTAAAATTTAATTATTTTATTATTCATTAAATTTAGGATAAGGGTTTATATATTGATTATGTTTTGTACAGCTTTGTAGTGTTTAATCCTGTCCCCTTAATTCCTTGATATAATTAACTTAAGGTGCAAAACCAGACATCTCACTCCCCAACACGGGACCACTTATTGCCCTAAAATGCAGTCTAACTGTAGTACCTCATGTCACTTTCTTCAAAATTACTAATAAACATTTTAAATATTAAATGGTTCATGCACCTTTTAAAAACTGTTGCTGAAATTTATGTTTTTAACCACTCATGCAAATCTGTCTGCCTTCAGCCTAATTTATGGGTAAAAATAAAGGTTTATGTGGGAAATGACAAGATTTTTTAAGTGTATCTGTGAATGCAGGGCAATATAGCATCCCACATTTGCCAGGTGTGAGTGACTAGTAAAAGGCTACCTACAAAGTAGTTATTATGAAAAAGTCTGGTACTATATAAAATTTACTTCTGTGTTACTATCAACCTGATTATTTGTGTTATTTAGATTTAGGAACTGAGTAGCTTACTACTCAGTGACAGAAGTAATCCAATGTTTTAAAGCCAAAAAGACATAGCCCATGTTTACCCCATGACCTGTTGCATTCAGTTACAAGAAGGGCCATTCAGATTTAACTTATTACAAGTTTGATCTAAATATAACACATAACAATAATTCTTCACATGCCTAGGGAAGTTCTCCCAGTTTGTCTGCTTTACATATGTGTGGGGTTGTGTTATAGTTTAAGCTGGCAAAATGCCAACTGCCTGGTACCCAGTCAAAAGGTCTACTCTCAGAGAAGGAGAGTGAGGGAAAAAACCAGAAATGAGGCTTTGGACATGGTGAAGTTCTTATATTTATATAGAGAAGTGGAAAGCTTAACACTAAATATGAAATAGCACATAGTGACGACAGGAAACAACAGGCTCACCGAGGTCGCCCCAGCTAACAAGCAGAATTCTGAACCAACCAAGCCTCCTCCCCAAAGGAAACCTCCCAGCAAGAGGGAAAAAAAAAAGAAGGAATTAACAGGAATATGCTCACTTCCCCAGGTAAACAGCCACGCAGACCGGCAGCAGGGCCTGATATCAGCAGTCAGGGAGTAGGAACCCTCCTGGTCAGAAGCATGGACCGAAAAGGCAGAAACTCTTCTCCCCTGGCTTGTTATACTCCTCGACGCTTCCTAATGATGTCAGATGATATGAAATACCTCTTTGGCTGCTTAAGTCAGATGATACCTGTCCCCTCTAATCTGCATCACGTCCTTTGAGGCCTGCTGAAAACTGAGGCCTAAATGGGGACCTATGCTGACTAGAGCCAAAACTACTACAGGTTGTTTTTTGGGAGGTTTTTTTTTAGGTTTCTCAGCATGCACCTTCCACCAGGTCACATGTAAACATTGGACTCAGTCAGACCTGTAAGATAATTGAATATTTTGACTGTGAAATACAACAGCAATGTGTTTTAAAGAGCTGCCTGAAGGAGTGGGGAGAAATAAGAAGAAAAAACAATGAAAAATAGAAAGCAAGATGAAAACCAAATTAATATCCTTGTTCTCATCAGCTGCTAATAAAGAATTAAATTCTACTTTTTTTTACACTCAGAATACCATATGTGTAAAGAAAAAGCAAAGCACCCTCTTCCTCCGTCTCTAAATGAAATTATTATGTGTTGAGATAAAGAAGAGTTTTGTTTTAAAATTAAAAAGCTACCACACATCATCCCTGATGTGTTACGAAACCAAATTCCCTAATTATATAGCAGAAACTTACATTTTCAAAGGTTCTTCTTTTATTCTTTCAGTTGAAATCGGAGAGATGAGAAATGAGAAGATGACCCTGGCAGCCTTCAAACAGGGCTTTAAAGTAGAACAAGGCCTGCATTTGTGTAAATAGGATCTGTCCATCAAAATTCACTTCTCAAACCCAAGTATGTATTGAAATGAGCAGGTTGACAATATGCAGCCTGTAGAGCAATTTCTGATATTTTTTCTCTAGAGGTAATTGCTGGAAAATCTATCTCTGCTACAGAACCCATCCTTGGGAAAGTCAAAATTATCTGAGACGGGATACATAATGTTTAATGCTAGAAATGAACTCCATTCATTTGGAAAATAGCTATCAGTACTATATTTTGTTGCATACTGTAATTACAAAATTAATTTTGCAAATCTCATAAGCTGAGCACTTTGAAGATTCATTTGAATTCCTTAAACGCTAGGCCTAATAATTTTGCAGGTATTTTGAACAACTATTGGACTAAAGACCTTAAAGACAGAAGAAAGCCCACATCTGAAAACTATTTCTACTTTTCTGTCATTAAAAATAATAGATATAGGAATAAAAATATTAAAGTTTTTAAGGAAACCAATTCTATCTAAAATTGACAATACATTACTGGATTTTATAATTCCTTTTATCTACTTCCTGGTTTACACAATAGAAAATACTTTAGAAATCTATGTTGTTTTCATTCTTAACCCTCAATGGAACTGAGAAATTTTACTTGAAGATCTTGGAGACAAGAAAGATGATTTATGTTCAGTCCATGGAAAGGAAAGGTTTCAGAAAAGTAAGTCCTGCGACCAGAGGAGATTAGGATATCAGGTTTAGGATGTCTGGGTTCTGATTCCAAAGCTACTGAAAAGAATGCAGTAATTGAAAATGGGTGACAAGATCTCAGTCAAAACTTGCTTCTATGAACAGAAAGATGAAAGGTTGTTTCCTTTAGCTCTTCAGAAAGTCTTTGAGATTTAGATGACATGTATGACGACAGAAAGGTGTCCAGATTAAGTAACAAATAAGCCTGAACATAATCTTTAGGTCTATGCTAAAAATTGAAACAAATACTTGAATCTTGTATGTCTGCATGAATTTTCACTGGAATTTCACAACTAAGCGCTGTAACATTTTCTGATTGATTATGTCTTGCCTTGTAGTACATAAGATGGAATTTTGGATCTGTGGAAAAGCTTAGTATCTCAAGTGTATTAATATCAAAAGCAGAATTTATGAGGATACTTGAAATGCCATATAAAGGATGTTACAGAGGAGCTTTGAAGGTTTTCTCTAGCCTTCCTCATGCAAGAGTGCCCAAAAAACTGGCTATTAAAGCACTGAGAAGCTGCACAGGAATCAAAGCTGAGGATTTCATCTTCAGATGGATCTGATCAGAGGTTTTACATGAGCATATATTTGGGAAAACTTTGATTTCATTGATCCTAGTTTTCACTAAGCATCAGGAGACTTGACAAAGGAAGATATGAGCAAGAAGGGGGAGCTGTTGAAATAGCCACTTGCAAAGAAATCAGATTCCAAACTCAAGAGGAAGAGCTCACTTTCAGACCCTGCAGAGCAGGTCACTGGGTTTGCACTACCCATATAAATCAGAAAGCCCAAGGCTATAGGTCCTCTTTTCTTCTGTTCCAGTGGCTGTTTCTTTATGCCATTGAATCCCATTAAGAAGCATGAGAGCAACACAGTGGATGTGTACCTGGCACAACCTATATAGGCTGGGGGAATAATAACTGAAGTAAATTTTCAGACAAATGTTATTACCTCTGAGCAACTAGGCATCTTTTACAGAGAGAATTTTATAAGAATTTCTTTAGTTCTTTTTTTTTCTAATGAACTGACCCCAAATATCAGTTTGCTGTTGCCTTTTGAGAAGAATGATTTTTTTAAAAAATGCATTTAAAACAGGTTCTACCCTTTCAGTACATTGGACCACTATGGCAGTCCAGCCTAAACCATGAGGTATGCTCTACATCCTAATATTCCTGTTTTATCCCTTACTAGTGGAGAGTTCACAGCTTCTGGGATTTATATGATATGCAGGGATTAAGAATATAAGCAGGACAAATACTTTGAGATTGTATGATGGTACCAATATTCATGTAAATACTAATAAAACAAAGAGGTCTAGCCATCCTTAAATAATGTCCTCTTCTGTAAATTTATACATATGTGTATATATATATATTATATGGTAATATATATATGGTACATAAAATTCCGTCTTCTTGATGAGGGGACCTGGTTTGTCCAGACCTCAATCAGAGCCAAGATAGCAAGAAGAGTTTGTCTTATGCTGTCTGTGGTCAGGTAGGGAAACATTGTGTGGTATGAGCAAACCAGCACAGTTTTAGTGCTACATTTTTTGTGTGAATTTTGAAGTACGACTTCTTTCTGAATTTTCAGTTTGGATGACAAAAGGAATAAAAACTTCTGGAGGAAAAAAAAAAAAGAAAGAAAAAAAAAGAAAAAATCTGCTAGTCTGCTTTACTACATCCATTTTAATTTAAAGGTACCAAAATTTGTTGCACTTCAGACTTCAAAGGAAGTTAATTTTTAAATACATTCAGCTCTGCATTCCTCTTTCTTTAAGAATTCAATTACAGATATTGTCAGGCCAAAACATTCTTTCCTGACAAAATCTCACTTTAGTGTAAACCTAATTTTCATCCGCATAGTGCAGGGAGACAGTATTACATTTTGTCCCAAATGGAGATGAACATGTGACAAGCTGGGAAATAAGTGGAAATAAAATCAATTTTTCCCCATTAGTGTCAAATTAAAAGCAAAGTAAGCTGTAGAAGTTTCAATAGTAGAAGTGACAATTGAAACAAGTCTTCTGAACAAATAAACAAGACCAATACAGAATCAATTTTAATTTTGTTACGTAAGGGGACCTTAGTTGGTAGTGATCTTAAAATGCAAAGGTGTGTCTGTTCAAATTCCAAAGCAGTAGCCAAAGACTCTATGTCAAAAGTCAGGAAATTAAAAATATAAAAATGGTGAAAATGGAAAATTGCTTTTACAGAACTTGAACTGTTAATACAGCCTAATATGCATGTCACTAAAATTTACAGTTGATGGTATCAGTAAAAAATACTACTGTCTTTCTCACCTTGACTTGAACCCTCTTATCTTTCCACAAATTCAAAGAAATGTTTACATGGAAAAGAAATAGAATACAAATCTGGTTTCTCTATTTTTCTTCTTCCTTTCACTTTCCTTAGCTTCTTTCCCTTTCTTGTAATTCTCTTAATTCCCTCTATGTGCCTTGAAGATATTAAATGTATCTTTTTTGTCCTCTTCCTTTCCCTTTCCCTTGTGTCTTCCCCTGCCTATGGTGCCTGATGTGTTCTCCCTGTATTAGTTTCTCCTAGCTGACTGCTTTCCTAGCTGACCATGGCTCATGGTTCTGGCTGATGCCTCCAGGTGTTTACAACAGTTCTGGTTTTATCCCTCTCTTCAAGTCCTTGGTGGCAATACCACCTCTTTCCATCCTCCATCCCTGCATGCTAGACTGAAAAGCCTGATGCCTCAAAGGATAGGACCCAGAAATGCAACAGAACAGCTGTCCCACATGGTCAATAAGTAATCTGAGAGTTGCTTAGGTGGGACCTCAGGATTGGGACTGATTGGGAGCTCCCTTGCTGTGCTGATATGATGACAAGAAGCTGATTCTTATGTGATGTACAATTAGGGTCATATCCTGTTCTTTGAATGCTCTGAGAGACTCTTGTTCTTAGGCAAGAATGAGAGTGAAATATATTTCCTTTCTGGCTGGGATAAGCTTCACACTGTCCACTTTCCTGTCCCAGGCTGGAATGGGTAAATATCCAAACTTTCCAGTTAAAAAAAAAATCTAGAAACTTTTGAACTGGTCTCTGTGCCTAAACATCAGCTTTATGAAGTGATGTTCATCATACCCTATTTCACCTTGATTGTCTTGCATAAGCAGTTTTCCAACTTTGAGAATAAGGAAATACTGATGACCTGTGTAGTCCAGGCACAGTTGTATGAGCAGAGTCTGGAATCACTGGTCCAGAGAAGAAAGCAATGGCACACGAACAATAAGGAAAATTAATGTCTCTGGTTTACTGAGTACTTACTCAATTTAATATAGAATATTTTTATAACTCTATTTTTACATAACTACAGAAAAATATTTTTAAATTTTATTAAGACATTCAAATAGGTGGTCATCATCAAAACTAGAAAGTAATCATCTAAAACTCGAAGTAATCATCTTTATTTTTTCAAATATCACAAGATTAGACCAATGGTTTTACACATTCAACCTGTCTCCCCTCCATTACACCTAGAACAGTAAAAAAAAATAACATATTAAATGGAAAGCATTAAAAATTTGGAAAAATTGAGAACTGAAGCAACTTTTCCACTATAAATATAGTTGTTGCATAATTAACATAAACTGACATAACCAACATTTTGTAATTAGATTCTTTATTAATAAATTCTAATTGTAAAAACACATGGATTTAATTGACATTTAACATGTTAGCTATTGCAAGCTTGATATCAATTAACACACTTATCAAATGTCAATTACCAGTTTTTCAGTTTTAATTGCTGTGAAATTGACTTGCCATGGGCTACCTTTTTAAATGTTAATGTATTAACAGTGTTCACAGATTTGATGTAATAAATACAACATCTAATGTGCATTTATTGCTTATGCAATTTGACTACATTATATGAAAAGTTAAGTGTTTTTTCTTCATACTTATTAGAAAACAGTAAGAAGCCTTTCAGTCATTAATTTACCATATAATTAAACTTATGACACTTTGAAATAATTATCCCGCAGCCTCAGAATAGTTAGTCAAACAGGCAGGTCACTGTTTTAAACCAGCATTAGCATATTTTATTAGAACTGTTTCTGAACACTGTATTTTGTTGTCAACTTGTTTTTTAATAAAGAATTCTCCATACACCTCCTGTATTTTCTTGTATTACCTGTAAAATTTAAGACTGGGTTGTAACCCACATTCATTTTGGAAGAATAAAAACCTTCCCTGGAAGTCTAGCTACTGATGATGATCCTGTCAAGACAGCTGAATAAATGTGTCCCTTCCCTTACTTATGGCCTTGCTGATGGCACTGGGCCACAGTGCTGATATAAGATTTTGGCTGCCAGGAGCAGTTTTGGCTTGACAGCTTTGTCATTGGCATCGTCTTAAAGGATGAAATTTCCATGGTGTATAAAATCATTGTACTAAGCTCATCCATAGCATTTTATTTTAATCTGTTGAACTGACATGCTTTATGAAGCCAGGCACTATCCTCATTTTAATGGAGAGGAAAGTGAGTTGCAGCAAGGTCAAGTGGTTTGCCTAAAGTCCTGAAACTTGGCAGTAGCAGAAGCAGGGAAAATAAGTTCTGGTTCAAGTTACATTTTTTGGAGTGGCAAGCGGATCAGGCTTTCCCAAAGGCAGTGTATAGTGGTGATGGATGAAAGGAGCGTTAATCACAGGCCTCCTGGAAAGGAGGGCTGCTTATTTAGCAGAATAGAATGAATATTTAAAAAGGCCTTTCAGAGTATTGTAGAATAAATGCATATATCTGTAAGTTATTATGGCTTAAGGGCTAGCTATTAAGTGAAAGGATCAATGCATCAAATAGTAAATGCAGAACTTTTAGGGCCAGAGCTACGTGAATCATAATCTCCCAGTCTGCTAACGAAACACTCAAAGCCAGGGATCAAATTTTGTGTCAGACAAAACTGGGGGATTGGAGACCTCTTCCTCCCTTCTTCCCTCAAATAAGAGTGATCTGTGCTGCTGACAAAATTATGTTTAATTCATAATGTGAGCAAACTCCCTCCTCATCCAGCCCCACCAGGGGCAGCTGCCCTTAGTGTGTCCTGACTGACAGGAATAAAACCAGGAGGTCAAAGGAGGTCACTTCAGAGCTGTTTCCTGTGTACACGTTTGCTGAAGAGTCCCAGTTCCTCCACGGGTTGTAGCTCCATCCTGATCAAATGAGATAAAAATTTCATTTTGAGCACCGTATATGAGTTGTTGGCTCAGCTGGGTCCAATAAGGGTGCCTTCTCTGTAAGAATCAGAAAGCAATCCTGTTCAAACATATTTTTTAATAACCAGAAACTAATAAAATGCTAAAATGCACAAATTTTAACTTCATCACTTCATACATGGATAGTTTTCCCGCAGAACCGGTATTTCCTCTTTCAGAGACTTTGTTCCCTTTCTTTGTGTGAGGATAGAGTTGCTGCAGTGAGTCTGTAGCAACTGATGATGCTTCTTTGTAGACTTCCAGGCTATCACCCCTGCTGACAGGAGAATCCCATGACTGCATTTCACATTAAAAATCATTCTGGTCTGCTAAACGGCTGAGAGATCATCTCACTTGCAGTTCTTCCCAATGAAATCCAATCCCCACCTGCCTCCATAAAGAAAGCATCTGGGGGTTTATAAGGGAAGAAATCAGAGGGAGAAATCAGAGGGAGAAATCAGAGAAGTGACATTTATTATGTTTTCTTAACGATCAACAACTCCTGCTTCTACTGATTGAATATCCTAAATGATCCCCTTGCTTTCTCACCTGTCGCTTTCACATGCACTGTACCATGACTGCATGTGAGAATTACGAAGAGGAATTCAATGAATTAATGAAAGAATGATTTCTAAATTAATGTATCGTCTCCTTGCACTTCCAGAAGTCTCTAGATGCTAATAGAGTTTCATTATATCTATTAGTTTACTATAGCAGTTTGATTGCTATTACTTTATTAAATATATTTCAGGGGAAAAAGAGTATTCCCTAACAGTGTCAAGTCAAAGATTAATATTAAACCATCAGCTCTACAATGCTCTTGTGTCTCTGATTATTAGGAATCATGTTTCATCTGAACTTTTCTAGTGGAGTTTTTGGAATTGGAAATGTTGACTTGCCATCAACAATGAGTATATTTAATTAGAAGGTCTCTATTTCTTAAAAAAAAAACGTCACAAAGACTAGTATAATTTAAGATTTTATTTAAAGATAATATAATAGAAAAAGTGGAGGGTACTACAGCAGACTTCCTGGCTGGAAAAAGGACAGCCTATCAGGCAAGAATTCATGACAAATGTACACGATGTAAAATGATGTTTGGAATTTGTGTGGTTTATATGGCAATTTTGTCTTTATTAAATATTTTCATTAGAAAAGAACAAAACAATACTGTAGTTACACAAAATATTCCATAGTACTGACTACTCATACTGCATGTATGCCAGCAGTATGAGAGGAAGCATGCCGTATCTATAGATATCTATATCTGTAGATACAGATATATGATGCAGGATTGTAAAAACAATTGCAACTAACAAATGGCAGACTGGGACGCTTTGTGAGAGATTCTGAGAGCTATAGGGTAAACCACTTATATTGTGAACTTTTGATTGACTCCCTGGCATTCTATCATCTAATCCATCTCCCCTGAGACTTAATTTCACGCACCAAACACTGAACAGCTTTAGACAGCTGCCATTTAAAAATAAATGAACTTAAATAAACCATCAGTAAGAAAGTCTTTTCCCTCTCCAGACCACCAGATGGAAACACCCTGATGAGAAACAGGGCTGCTTTTTCCTTCATAAACAGAATTTTCCCCAAATGTAAGCAAAATCCAGTAAAATAATATCTTCTGCTCATCTCATGCCTCTTATTTGTCCCTTAAAATGGTGCATAAGCTTGTCTGTTGCCTACTGGAACTATGTAGGGGCTGCAGAGTGGCAAAACTCTGAGATTAGCTCAGTTGGTTAAAACTTGGTCGTAATAATGTCAAGGTCATGGGTTCAATCCACTATGTGGGCCATTGACTTAAGAGTTGGACTTCGATGAGCCTTGTGGGTCCCTTCCAACTCAGAATAGTCTGTGATTCTGTGATACTCCTTGGAAAGGAAGGTACTGACAAAGGGAGCACTAGTGATCTCTGTCATCCTTCAGATTACTTACGTCTTCACAGAGTCATAAATCCCTGTGTAATCCACCAATATTCTGATCTTCCCCTGAGGCACAGGAATCAGTTAGCTGTTTTTTACTTTCCCTCTTATATTTTTCTCTCACACGTTAACATTACAGATTGTGAACCATAAAATGTTATTCTACAAAAGAAACTCCAGGGTTTCTGATAAAACAAACAGTACTTGCCCATGAAGTTGTCTGAGGTGCCCTTCTATAAGTATTACACACTCGTAAAGTTGATTTAAATTCCTTGTAGAGGGTCAGCTGAGTTTTACTGTGAACACAGATAGACACTTGTTCAAGAATAGGCATGCAAATCATAGTTGCAATGATCTTATTGGAATTTCGGGCAGGTAAGTGACTTGGATGGAAAAATGTCATTACCAGTTTTATTAAATTTTCTGTAAATCCTGAAATACGTGATGGTTAACAAAATTTTACTCTGACAGTATATCTCATGACTGGACAGAGTATCCACTGATTTCACAATGGACTTTTAGAAATGTGTTGCAATAGAAATGTTTCTATTGCCACTAATTAAAGACAATAACTCTCTTTGATTTTTCTGCCTGGAAAAAAATTGAAAAAAAGGGATAAATGACATAAAACTCCATTGCCTCTTCTGAACTTGATTTGCATATAAACACTAGATATGTAGACACCCAGAAATCTGTTGGGTATACAGGCCTGGAGTGTCTCACACTTTGAAATTTCTGTGATCGAGTGAATATGGGAAAAACACAGTAAAGTCTTAGTGATGCTGAAAAGTATGTTAAAGAAATGTATATACATTTCATACATGCTATATGAGATGCTCCTATTCATCAGAAATTTCTTCTCCAATCTTTTTCCACTTAAATAGGATGTTGTTTTAAAGGATGCTTGGGAACTTAGTCATCTTCCTTTTTTCACTTATCTTACACAGTTACAGACAGGCTAAAACAAACTGTCTCTTAATGCTCATCAAAGAAACAGATTTTTCTTTCCCTGTTCTCAGTATACGCAATTACGATGGGCCACGAAGGTGAGAGATATGATCTTTAAATTCCTGACCTTAACACTAAACCAGATGAAGTAATTTTATCCCTTCCTTCTGTGCACTTTTATAGACCAAATAAAAAGTACATAAATTTTGTTTTACTGTAGATATAATCATAGCTGTAAAAAATTTATCACTAGATTCAGTAACATAGTCCAAATTGCTGGGACTAGAAAGCAATAATATACAACAAGGAACCCTTCTTTACTATTTATTAATATTGTTAAGTACTCATGGTAATTTTATTGGAAGTAGAGCTTTAAGAATGGAATGAAGGATGTTAAAGTGAAAGAGAGAAGAAGTTTATATGCTGCTTGGAAGTATAACCTTGGGCATGTTGTGACATCAGGTTAACAAAATAATAACAACAATACATCTCAAACATTTTTAAATTGAGGGCTTAACTTTACAACTGAGAAACAATTTTTTTAGAAAATCTCACGCTAGGCACAATGCTTTCATCTGACTCGTTAAAAAAAATGTTTAACTACTTAAGTGCTGAGCAACAAATAAAATAATTAGAACTGAGCTACAAATGAAAGATGTTTTAAATTGTGAAAATGCAGATGTTGTAGAGAATGCTGACTCAGTATTTTTAAAAGCATTTTTTTGCTATTTGTTGTACTTACTTTTTTTCTAAGAGACTTGTGTAATGCCACTAATGTGTTATTGTTTCTGTTAATGAGCAATCTTTGAACAATATTTTCTCTGTTATTTACCATTATTTATATTAGTGCTGTCACATGTGAGACAAATACCAGAAAATGAAGAATCCTTTTTTGTATGACCTGACTTATAGAAATATTAGAAAGATTTAGACATTTCATGTCTCTGTGTCTTTTCCACTACAATAAGACAATCTGGGGAAGTTTCCAGAAAAAAATCATATATTTTCAAGATCTCAGCTGTAGCTACAAAGTTTAGTAGAGCTAGAAAATTCTCTGAAAATGGAAATGACTGAGTACTTTCATTCACCTCATGATAATTATGAAAGTAAGAGTGAGACATTATTACATGCTAAGTACACATAATATTTGCACATATGCAAACTAAACAGAGGCTTTGCTACAGGTCTGGGAACATTCTATTTCCATGTTATAAAACTCTGTGTGTACATATTTTTAATGCCCCAAAATTCAGAGATTTCAGCATGTGCTGTAATGTCTAAATGATAATAGAGAGGTGTTTTAATAGCTTTTAAATAGTAATGATTGGTTTAAATCTTTCAAATGCATAAATAAAAAAAAGATACATTAGTCTTTTGTATCTAAAGCGTAAATATTTTTTTCTTATTATTTTGTCTGATAATGTAATTTTGATTTTTTTGTTCAAGTTTTTAACTGTTGAAATCACTTTCCCCCTCCCTTCTTTCACCCTTCTTTTAGAACTGCATACATACAATACACAAGACAAAGGAAGTAGAGAAGGGGAAATATAGGTAACATACGACATATTTAGAGTAAAACTTCCTTATGCTAAAACATGCATGACAGAAATCTGTGCAACTTTTTTATGAATGCATGTCTTCATTTCCATGAGTTCTGCCTTATTCTCATCTAGTGAGTGGTCAAAAATGCATTATGATAGACAAGTAGAACACACACAGTCTATTACCATGTCTCACTTGAAAGGTGTGTAATTGTAAGTCACTAGTTTCCAGCTCAAGGTCGTGAGTTTAAGTCTCAGTGGGCACTGTCCCCTGCGCAGTTAAATGCCTCCCTGCCATCCGATCCCATTAGATCTTGGATGCTAAGCGGGCTCAGCCCCGGTTAGTACCAAGCTCGCTCAGCTGTGGCAGATGGACCTTAGGACTTGAACGGTGGGGCCAGTTCTCCGCATGCTGTGCCTCACCTATTAAAAAAAAAAAACGCACACAAACCCCCCCAAACAAACAAAAACAAAAACGAAACCAACCAACCAACCAACAACAACAACAACAACAAAAAACCCAAACACCAAAAAAACCCAAAAATCCTCTGTGCAGGCTGGAAGGGCACACCCACGTGGAGAGAGCCCTTCCCACATCATTCCCGAAGTTTGGCCATACACTTTCCGGCTGAATAAAAGTGTGCTTCTGCCCATGTTTACCAGGCAGACTAATACCTGATGATATTTTACCTTTTCAGTGTCTTACCTAGAAAGCATTGCAGGTGTCTTGATGGGAGAGCTTGTAGAAAGTTTCTGATAAAATCAAATATCCTTTTTGAGCATAAATCTGTAAATCAAAACTCTTTATTTTTGTATACCAGATCCTGATTTGTTCTTTCTTTAAAACAGCTGTCTGTAACTAACCACGTCACATGTTGATTTAGGTATTTTCTCTTCCTGAAACAGAAGTTTAGGGGTAAAAAAGGTAGAATGATACCCATGTATACGCTTCTAAGTACACGCTCTCACTTGTTTAATAGCACAATCAATAGAATCCTTGAAGTTACTGAAAGTTACTGCAATTGCTGCTTGTGTATGACCATTTGACTGAATTATGGTGGTGGATGCTCCTCTTTGTATCTCAAAAATATTCCCATATTCAAATCAAGTCTGCTTAATGGAACTTCCTAGTTTCAATGAAACCTTTTATTTACAATAAACTGATTTTGGGGTTTTTTTAATTTTCTTTTCTTTCCAAGAAGTTCATCATATGTGCTCCCACATTTTTAGAACAAAATCCAGACTGGTAATCAGAATTTTAAAACAAAGATGAGGGCAATATTTTCAGATTCAAATATTCTTCAGTTTGAAACAGAAGACATTTCACTTCATAAGTAATTATTTTTCTTAAGAAAATCTAAAATGTTGAGATATTAATTGTATAAGTTTTATATATACACATAGACCTATATACATGTGTGGACAAAAAAAAGATATGGAATTCTTAAGTAGTTTCTTATGTTTCATTTTATAGTAAGAGAGCAATCAGGTAAGTTGTGATTTTCATTCCCAAAGTAATAGTTTTAATTTGTAGCAGTATTTCCTCCTCTGAACCACTATACTGCAAACCGAATACATGCTTTAGACCCACATTTTGGAAAATGCCTATTGCTTACTAGAATCGAACTTAAGACCTTCCACCATCATTTGGCTGTTTATCCTTGGAGTTGATGGAAAACTTTTTTTTATCTGCTTTATCTACCTTTTCTAACTTCTGTTTTCAATATTTCACAGTTCCAGAGAGAAGCAATGTCTGCCTTGGCAAGTGTGAGTATACCCTTCGGTCTGGGGAAGAGGAGAAAGGAAAGGAAAGAGAGGGAGACAAAGAATTAGCAAGCAGACATATATAAGACATGGCAAACGTCCCCCTGGTGCCATTAACAGCTGTGTATTGCAGTACGAAAAAGGACTGTTTTACCTGATCTACTGAGGTTGTAGTTAAGGGATATCCAAGAAATGGAAATACCAGAACCTCGTCACCAGTGTGACCTGGTACAAGCAG
This sequence comes from Sakesphorus luctuosus, assembly GCA_013396695.1. Taxonomy (NCBI): domain Eukaryota; kingdom Metazoa; phylum Chordata; class Aves; order Passeriformes; family Thamnophilidae; genus Sakesphorus; species Sakesphorus luctuosus. The sequence continues at coordinate 30,881 of VWZD01001345.1, read as the reverse complement.
ACCTTCTGGAATCCATAGCATTTGCCAGTAAGTCTCCAGTGTTTCCCCTCTGCATTAAAACAAGATTTAGCCTTGATGAAATTCTGAAGATTAATTTTGGAAAAAACATTCAGAATTTTAATTCTACTGTAAGGATCTAAAAATGAGAAATATGGCTCAATAAAGTTTTAACTTGCGTGACAGCAAATTGATGATCCTTAATGAATTACCAAATACATCTGATAACTTAGTTATGTCTTATTGTTGTTTGTACTGCCTAATTATTTTCAGGTCTGTGAATTACCAGCAATACTTGTTGGTGTATAGGGGAGAGAACCTTGCAATAATGTCCCTCGGCAAAAGTGGGATGTCTTAATAATGATCATTGTAGCATCACACATTATGGTCATCACTTTGACCTCCCTTTAGTACATTAAAATTGCCATTGCCATTGCAGTCTTTTCTCAGAGTCCAAATGCTTTTACCTCTTCTGCGCACAGGCAGGTTTATGTTTTAATGAAGCACTAGGCCTGTGTGATTTATACGAATGAACAGTTTTAGAAACTCTTTATTTTTGTCTTCCTTTTTTTCCTTTAATTTTTAAGTCTTTAAAAGAGTACATTAGAAAAATTTCAGAATGAGCATTGATCAGTGTAAAAGAGAAAAGGAAATAGAAGAAACTTACTGCTTCAGAGGAAACCTGTTCCATTTGCTATTGTCTATTAGTAAAAAGTTGTATCAGAGTCACAACTTGATGGAGGAAAACAAGACACACCAAACAGCTGAAATATATTGCTGCTGCAATATATTCTGGAGTCAGCCTCTCGGCTACATTTGTGCTAACAAGTCCAGGATTCCCTCCCAGGTCTTGAAGCTAATAGGGCATGGAGTTCCCAGGCTGCCAAGCCAGAATGACACTGTGCAGAGTGACAGTGGGTATGGAGCCTGTGTTATTCAGGCCCTGAAACAGGGCCAGAAGCTGTTTGGGAGAATGCTGGTTGACAAGGGCCAACGTTATGCTAGGAAGTATTCTCACAAATTCAGTGTTATTTGTTTTCCAGTGCACACCAACAATCCAAATCCTAGTTATGGTCACTGGGTAATAGGGTCATAATCTTCATGCGGTATCCATGACAGAACAGTTCAGCATGGGATCATGATACCTATTTCCCTGTAAAATCCTGTGATTGTCCCAGTCAAACTCATGCATCACTCTTATGTCAACAATTTAGTCCTTATTTAACCACCTTTTAGTTGCACCAGACACATGGCATCCACTTTCTTTCATGCTTGCTCTTAGCAGACTTACTCTTTTTTTATGCCATTTTTAGGGTGATAGCCTGAAATACACTATAGTACCAATGAATAAAGTCTAAAAGAACTTGGGTATAAATAAAAAAGATTCCACTCAAAATTAATTTTAGCAGACCATTGACTTGGCTCATTATTTTGTTCCTTTTAAGTTCATTCTTCTATCATTCCATAAATATTCCATTTCCCTTTCCTGTTCTGTTCTCCCCTTTCCTCCCAAATATACTCTGATCATCACCCACTGCAGATTTGTCTTAAAAATTTCTAATAATTTGGCTTCTAATCTTCTTCTGTAGGCATAATGATTCCATTTCAGTTCTTGTTCCCTATTCTCTTTCTCAATACTTCTTTTGACTTAATGTTGTTAATTAAGAGTTGAATTGTCCATTTCTTCCAGAATAAAATGAACTATTTTCTTACAAAACTGACTGATGCCTTTTCTGAAGACATTGCATTTTGAGGTTGCATTTACTAATGTCTCTAAACATTTTTGGGGGTTTTTTGGTTGGTTGGTTAGGTTTATTTTGTTTAGTTTGGTTTTTATTTTATTCAGTTAAGTACTTATTGCCATTTCTTTATAGGAAGAGTTTGGGATTTTCATATTATTTCTACATAAACAGACTTGATCTGATACCCCTGCATCATAAGAATGTATTACTCTGAATTTTCTTTCTTTATTTTACTTTTGCTAAGGTTTGGGGTTTTTTTACAATTAACAAATATATTAGGAAAACAAAACGAAAAAAATACAAACCACCTTTTGCCCATGTACTGCCAAGTTTCTCCTATTGTTTAACAGTAGTCAAGAAGCATTATGCTGACACCAGCATCATTCTTTGTTCTCCCTGTCAGTCTCAGATTTTTTTTTTTAAATGTTCTTCTGTCAGTGCCCGAACTGGGAGCGACACCAGAGTGGTCTGATAACCCACTGCCTGGAAGTCAGGTGGTGAGGGGAGCACTACTTTAAAGTGTCTTCACCTTTCACACTGCTGCTTCAAGATATGAAGAGAATTTATTACTGTAAAGTTGTTTTGTGCATAAGCTTATCTCATACCTTCAACAGCAAGTGAAATCCTCTCTAGAAGTTGTCTTGAACGTGTAAGGAACAATTATGCTTACCTGTCATTATTAGGCTGTTTCACCTCCTCCTGTTGTGATGAAAACGGACAGAGATCTGTTAAATCATTACTGTGCATCTCAAAGGTAATTAAAACTTTGATTTTGTAAATGATTTGTAGTACTCAAAAAAATAACACAGTGAAGGTTTCTTCATGCAGCATTCTGCATTGAATACTCTTGCCTGGAAAATCTTGAAAGACAAAATGCTGTTTAACATTTCCCAGCAACCTTTAGATGGCAATTTGAAGTGTACCCACATTATCTGGCAGAAAAGGTTAGCACTTTGAATACATATCAATTGTTGTTTTCTTCTGTTGTCAGAAATGTTTATTTTTAACACTGAAGGATACATGGATGCCTCACTGATAGCTATGAAATATCCTAACATTCATCAAAATGGAAAGGGTTATATTTAACTAGAGATGGAGGCCAGAGAACAACACAATGAGAAAGTTGCAGATAAATGCAGGGTTTGGTGGAGAAATAAAATGGGCCCTGCAATAGCAATGTAATTGTCTCTCCTGACATTTATATCAAATTACAGTGAAATAAGGGAATATTATTGGCATACAGAAAGCCAGTTCAGAAACTTTTATTTTGCTTTTGACTTCCATTTTCTAGTACAAATAAAAAGATACCTCTGCCACACGAAACACCAAAATCCTAACATTGTTTACAGCAAAGTATGTACAAAATATTTAACAAGGATATAAGGATACAGCTGTCCATGCTTCTTTTTTCTTCAATATATTATGTTTAGTTATATATTTGTTTTATTTTCTCCTTTTCATAATTTAGGTTTTGTCATAGTTCAACATATTTTCTCAAATCATGATATTGATATATACAGGCAAAATCAGTCCTAATAATACCAAATACTGTCCTACCTCCCTCAAATTAAACCATTTCCATTCAGGACCAGCCTCTCTAAGTCTTTTCTTCATACACTGAAGTTATGACTCTAATTCACCTTCCACACATTCATGGCACAAAAGCAAATGTGTGGCTTTGTTTTCACCAGCTTTTTGAAAATTTGTTGAATTTTTTTAAGTTCTTCACAATGGCAATTGTACACTTTTCTGCCATGTTCATCAATGAATACTATATACTGTTTTGGACTACAGAGAAAGCAAAGCAGCAAAATAACATTTAGTAAAAAAATCATTTAGTGATCTGGTGCCATATAACTTTCCTGCTTCCTTGTGGAAACAAATTTAGTCCCATACAGACATTCTTGGATACATATAAGAAGATTCTATTCTGCCATATTTTGTCATTACCACTGAAGGAACCAGTGATAAGTGAAATGACCTAGGTCTGTGCACATGGAAATGTATAGTATTGATAAGTGTCGACCAGTAATGTATTTCATCATGGACATGGCCATTCATCATACTTACAAAATTGTTTGCAAGGGTGATGGCAGTCCTCTGAGCTCTCCACAATTCTCTGTGTTCTGCTTCTCACTCTTAATATTGTGGTAGACCCTCAATAATTGCTGAGTCCTTACCACCAGGACAGAGCCAAGCCAGAGACATGAGGCTTTGCCTCGAGAGCTATGAAATGAATAAGCTGAATGGAAATGGAAAATATTCAGGCTCATACCAGAAGAAACTCCTTTCAGCAGGACTAGATTTATGCTGGAGGGAAGTCAAAGGACACAAACCATCACAGAAACCTCCCGTGTGAATGGATCTGCTTGATAATGGTCCCTCTGCAGAGCAGGAGTACTGGAGGAGGCAAAGCATTCTCCCTGCCAACAGAAAAGCTGAAGACTACTCTCTCAGGTAATCTTATAACATTTTTCCATATCATTGCTTTAGTTCAATTTTCTCACAAACGAGCCCAGGAGTGAATCAAATGAACAGGCAAGTGCCCGTTCAATGACTGGTCTCTTGACTGGACTTGTTAACAAAAAGCACAGTGAGACCTGAATCAGTAGAGAAGTGCATCTACTCCGTCACCTGAATAGCTGGTACTTATTTCCATGATACACGTGTTATTAGTTCACACTGCAAATGCAACTTACTGTATGCAAAATAAATACTACTTATTTATCTCAGATATAAACAAACTCATAACTTTAAAAACCAGGACACAGTAGGAAAGAGAAACAGAGGTGATGGGGAGGTGTTCACGTAAACATACAAGCACAGCTGTTACAAAGCATACAGCGGTTTCTGTTAAACAGTTTGGCAAATATTCCTCTTCAAAAGTTTTAGATATTATTATACACATATGTACAGATATATATATGTATGTGTGTATCTCTCTCTCTCTCTCTCTCTCTCTCTCTCTCTATCTATCTATCTATCTATAAGAGAATACCAAGCAATCCACAAGAGAAACTGTTTTTATTCAAATATTTGGGAGTTCAGCCATCATCCAGTTAAAATATTCACTTCCATGCAATACACAGAAAACTGTGAGTTGTCCCAATCATCCACTTTACAAACTATTTGGATTGATTGAGAAAGAAAATTTTTCTCCAGGGGTCTTTGCAACATATTAAAAGTTCTATAAGTAATAGTAGTAGTCTATCTAATATGAGAACAAGCTAATCAGGAAAGGTGAAATGTACTAAAATAGAAATCGTCACTATTTTCGTCTCACAAAAATTCCTTTTGCTTGCTCCTGATTTCTTGATGGATTTTAGTCTTTTACCTAATGTTAATTTTGATCACATTTTCCTCAAGCACATGATAAAAACCCTTGTAGTTCATCAGCTTTACAGAGGACATTGGGAATAGAATATGTTTACTGTTGTTCGAACACAAGAACACGTAAAATGCAGATCCACTTAGAAGGTTTGAAAGGTTTCACATCATTGCCCCAGTTAAATTTTACTGAGTTCAAATTTTTATAATTTCTTCTTTACTTCTTTTTACTGTTTGTAGAGCTCTTTACTATTTGTAGAGGTCCTTCTCCAGAACACTGCCAGTGTAGGGATTAGGACAATTTTGCAACAGCTCTGTTTATCACGAGCCAAAGTTCTCCCTCTCTGGTGGCCTGTAACTGCTACCTGAACTAGTCATCTGATGTTCACCTTGTGCATTTGCAACTGCTCCTCAGTGGTCATAAATACTTTGCTGGAGGCAGTATTGGCGTATTTTGGTCACTTGTGAACCTTTGGCTTGTTTCAGCTCCAGTCTTCTGAAGTGGATTTGATATATAAAAGTCTAAATATCTTTCTGAGTTGTGAATAAATATAGAAACATCTGATACACTTTGGACATTTTCAATTTATTGGTAGTAACCACAGCAATTAGGTGTACATTTGTAGGGGATAACATTGTAATGGAAAAGGCAATAATTGTTTTTTGTTAGTTTAGGATTTGTGGCAAAAAGGTAGGTATCAATAAAAATTATATTTTTATAGTGATCATAAGATTTCTAATATAAGTGTTTTAGAAAGTTAGATCCACACACTTAAATACTGTCTGTTTTTATATTGCTTATGGCATCTGAATAAACTGTAATGGGAATTGTCATGACACCTTACTGTACCATCCCGAATAGCTTTTGACAGTCATAATAACAGTTCTAATACAGCTTTGCAGGTTTTCTGCTTTTGGGAAAACATTCAACGTGCTCCATTTCTTGCTTTATTTGGTTCCTATTTTTCAGACAGTCCAACTCTTATTTCACACAAAATCAATGTTCAGTCCATGATGTTTTTATATCCATATATGCAAAAATATATTTCTTTTATGTCTTCTGCATTTTGAGAAACTCAGATTTCAATTTCAATTTCATTCATCCTTAAAATAAGTAGGACTGTATAGAGATCCTTTCAGTACAGAGAAACCAGAAGAGGGGACCAAAAGAATTTGTTCAAACTGAAGAAAATATGTAAGCACTGCAAGAGGCAACTGTCATTATTCATCTTTACTACTTCCAAAGTCTGAAATACCAAGGGAAGGGCTTTTACTTTCCCAGGGAAATACATGCCACCTACTCATCTTTGTGACAGAAGTAAATGTTCCAAGGAGCATGTGCTATGCATTTTCAGAATTGTGGCTGCAAAGGTTCCCTTAAAGGTAACAGTTTCTTTCAAATGCTAATAAGTAAATTCTTTGGAGAGTCAGGATTAAATAACAGGGTTATGCATTTCAAACTCCTACTGAAAAGTGCCAAGGATGATTTAGAGAAAAATTTCTGAAATCAAGGAGTTGTCTTTGACAACTCTTTCAATGGGCAGATGCATCTGAATGAAAATCAAATGGAATGAATTTCAATATGTTTTCTGTGTGTCACACCCATTGTTCAGATGTCATTGGGTTTTTTTCTATGTAAACATGTAGAATAGTTATTTCTCTCTGTGGAACTCTGTGAAGTGGAAGAATGATACAGGTGGGAACTGGGATCGCGGAAAAATAAAATGCAAACATCATAATGGGGCATTTTTCATGCCCATAGGAGAAATCCAGCAGTTAATAAAGTTCAGACTAAATTGATTTCCTTCTATGTGGGGTTTTCTCAATAGTAGAAAATAACAAAAATTGTAAGTGCTTTTTTTTCTGGTTGTTGTTTTTCTGTTTTGTTTTGTTCTGTTTTTTTGTTTCGGAGGGGGGGAGCGGTTTATCCCTTTTTTTTTTAATCCAGTCTAGTTATTTGTTTCATTTTTTTGGTACAGATCCTACTCCAAGAAGGATCAGAAGATACTGAGTATTATTTTTCTCTCCCATGCCTCACATTTCAGGTCTTGGGAGGGAAGAAAAATATTCCTCTCATTCCTTGTCTTTTAGAAGTGCCTAGTAAAAGAAATAAATTTAATAGTAACAAAAATTTTATTTTAATTTTCACTATACTTTTCAAAATTTCTTAAAACAGGAGGATACATGAGGCTTTTCTGTAAGTGAGGAATAAAGAGGTTACCCAGCATCACAGAGGGTCAATACCAAAGTGCTTCAGTCTAGACTCTCATTAAACTCTTTGGTGCTTTGCACATGAGCCTACATGAGCAGGCTCGGTGAGAAAGGAATTTGGCTGTCTCCTTCACTGTTTTCAGCTGTGCCTTTTGTTCCCCAGGACTGCTATAACAGATTTCTCGTGCCCTTTACTAAGCTCCTTTGTTTAGCTGCTTGTTTGCTTTAGTAGAGCTTCAATTTTCAAATGGCACTTCTTGTGCTTTTCCAGGTGCTTCATCCTGTCTTTCAATGTAATGCCATGGCAGTCCACAAAAAAAAAAAAAAAAAAGGTAGTACTAAGGAGGCCTGGGAGTTTCCAGCTTATCACAATAAAATGTAATTTATCAGGAACTGAGAGAGATGTATAAAACTTTGTTTAGCACTATCAGTATTGTAGTAGTTTTGGCTTTAGTTTCAGTTTAGGCCTTATTTAGGCCTCAGTTTAACAGGCCTCAAAGGATGTGAGATAGATTAGAAGGGACAAGCATTCCCTGACTTAAGGAACCAAAGAGGTATTTCATATCATCTGGCATCCTCAAGTGCCAAGGGCTATAAAAAGAGAGACAGGAGGAAGAGTTTCTGTCTCATTTGGTCTCTGCCTCAGCCCCTGTGAGGATGTGCTGCTCTGACTCCTGAGATTAGTCCTTGCTGCCATCTGCATTGTGTTTATCAGGGAGGTGAACATTTTCTTGTTAATTTTCTCTTTTCTCTTGCTGGGAGGTTTCTTGGGAAGAGTTTTTGGGAGGTTTTCTGGGGTTCGGGTGGTTGGAATCTGTATTATTAACTCGGACAACTCGGTGAAGGTGTTATTATTTTTTTTTACATTTGTATATATATGCATTATATCATATTCTGTTTTAAATTTTCTTTTCTTCTGTGTAAATATAAAAACTTTGCCATTTCAAAGTTCCATTTCTAATTTTCTTTTTTTTTTCCTCACTCCCTTTCCCTTGGAGGGGGATCCTTTAACTCTGTATTGGGCAGTTGGCATTTTGCCAAGCTAAACCATAACAAGTATAAACATTGTTCAAGGAAACAAGTATGTATTTGCATGTTATATTCAAAGTTCAAAAAGGAAAATGCCCCAAAAGCACCTGGAGAACTTCAGAAAAGTGTGCTGATAAGTATTTACTCTAAATCTCCAAGGAATGAACCTTAATCTTGGTACTCTGTGGGAAATAAACAGAAAAGTAGCCAGGTTCTGTATCTTGACTGGAAGAGCTCCAGATCTTGGGGGTTTGTTTGTGTGAAAGTTCCCCAAACAGCTGCTGCCATTTCGTTTCTCGTAGGTAATGACTCACCTGCTCACAAGCACCATTTCTCAGCCCTGAGGTTAAGGTCCCCCTCACAATCTGTATAATTTTTTAAGAACTTATTAAAACCTTTTTGCATAAATTCCTTTAATTTTTAAAGATCTGTGGTAAGACTATCAACAATTTGTAGCAGAGGAAGAAGGAAAAAGAGATACAGCAAGGTGATAAGATATAAAAAAAAATTCACAGTAGTTGATCAGAGCCTGAGCCTAATTGCTAAAAACCATCTCCATGTAGAGATGTCTGATGTTCTATACAATGCATTTCAATCCTGCTTTGTTCTCCCTTTTGTGATGAGAATCAATTTTATTCCAATTTTTTTTATCAGATATTGAACTGGGGTTGAAACATTGACCATTACGTTCCCTGCCTTTCCAGGGGTTCAGGAGTAATATGTGAAAATTTCAGTTTCATAGAATAAAATTATTTCTGTGAGCCTGCACATTATTTGCCTACACAGAAGTTTTTATTCCCCAAACTTATTATGTACCTTATAATTATTTTTTCTTTTTTTAATTGAATCTATAAAGGAGATGATGCAGCTGTTTTGAAGAGTAATAGCAAATCATGGAGTGGTTATCTATAGAAAGATAGATTCATGCATTTCAATAGTTAAATGTGTAGCAGTAGACCAAATTTTATTCAATATTTCTTTATTTTCTGTAACATTTTCATGCAGCAAGAAGTAGCTCTCCTCTCTGATTAAACCCTTGGCATCAAACAGATTTAAATACAGATATTTTTTCCCCATCCTGTTTTAATGAACCATGCTTCATCTTTCCCGAAGGGTCTGCAAAATGCCTTATAACTAGTTTTGATTAGCTACTTATTCAAATGTATGTCTATTTTTTTGAGTAATATTTATGATTTTTTCTTTTATTTAGATGTAGTTTAGCATATTTTCTGTGACCCATGTCACCTACCTAAAAGTAGAAAATGCAGCAGCTGTCAAATTATATTCTAGTAAAAGATATTGATGCCCTAATGTCCAATCTTAAGTATCTTATATATGCAGTCTAAAAAAAGTGAAAAATGCAATGTAAAATGTAAGTCTGCATTTCTTCCAGACTGCTGTAATACAGCACTTGACTATTTAGCATGCTATCTGTTCAGCCTGGGTGAAATTAAAAATTACTCCAATTATTTCTAGGGGGGAAAGTTAAAAAGTCAAATTATTTTTTCAATGGTATTTTTTCTTTGCTGCATTTTGTATTCCTATTTTTGTGAGCTAAGTAGACAGACTCTATCTAACAGTGCTTGTAAGTATGAAAACAGCAGACCACAAATTAGTCTAAAATGGGTGATTTGGAGAGCAGCTCACTATGCTGTGTTTGATGGGTATGCTGCCACTCCTGACTGCAAGCAGGTGGCTCCAGCCGGTGCTGATGTACAGAAAAAGCTGGAAATAACCCTTTATTTCGGTCTGAAAGTGTCTGTTATCAGAAGACAGCCTTAGATTCCTAACTTGCCATGTGAAATACTGTGTGCTACTACCTGGGGACCTGGGACCCCCAGCCCAAAGACTGGTCCTCTGGCCCTGTCATGTGCTGACAGCATAAAATCTCACTAAAGGGAGATGTCTTATAAAATCTGATTTGAATGAATATTCTGTGAAGTTTAAAGGCCAGTTACAAATTTCTGATACAAATTCTGCTTTTGCTTTATGCCTAACAAAGGGAAAAAAATTGCCTTCCCAAGTCTTACCTTAAATAGTTTGCACATATCTATATATATCTAAGTATATGTACATATACATATAAGGGAAAGATATTATTGGAATTATGTAAGTTATGGTTTTAATGGCTCCCTGAGGAATTTGGTAGGGGGTTTTTTTCTGACTTTAAACAAGAATTTTTCAGGTCGGCTTAAAATAAATCAAGCATGCCATATGTCTTAAAATATGGCTATGACAGTTAATATCCAGAATTTTTTGCTACTATAAGTCTTGGTGGGTCCTGGAGTTTTTGTTCAGAAGTATTAGTGGGAATGACATATAATTTTATAGGTATGTATTATAGAGTTTCTACATACTTTTAGGACTTTTGAGACAGCTGACACACTTTATCAGTAATGAGGACATTTTCATGCATTTGATTTGTGCTGGGGTTTATGTGGTTGCAGTTTACAACTGCTGTAAAAGAAATACAGGTTTTGATCTGTGTATTTCCTTGTAACCTGGCTGTGAACTTTCCATCATGGTTGCATTGCATACCCTTTTTCATGATGCATAAGCACATGCTGAAGTTAGAGACTCCTTATCAAGAATATCCTGTTATTCCACTTTTTTAATGGAATTTTTTTATGCTTTTCTTGGTAATCTGGCATGAAGAGGAAACACATTTATCAGAGCAACTCGTCTGCTAAATTAAGCTCTTGGACATTTAACACTTTGTGATCTAACATAATTTGACTTTTTGACAAACTTTTATCCCCTTTAAATCATATTTCACTTACAAAGTCTGATCCTGATGCAAAACTATTTCCTGTGTCCTGCCCCTACTCAGTGTTGGAATATTTCCCTTGTTCCAGTTTCTAGATTTCATCTAATGAGTCTGGGAAAAGCAACTGATACCACACCTTTGAATCCAATCTGCTAATAAGGCAACACAATTAAGTGTTTCACTCAATTTCAGCTGCAATTAATGATGGCACCGTGTCTTCAGTGAGATGCACATGAACGGGGCCTCCGAGTTACAAAAAACACCCATAAAGTCAGCAGGGTTACTTGGTGTATTGTGTTTTGATATCAGCCTTTTTCTCCTGCTATATGTAAAATAACCAGTATATTTCTAGGAAAATTGCAAATCAACAGTTTTTATATACCAAGACACTACATACCACACATCAACTTACAGCAAACTAATTGTTCAGAAAGATGATTTTTAAAAACAGGACTAAATTTAAACATCTCTCTACTTGGCTATTAAGGCACAGGCAAGATGATAGCTAAAGGTTACTGATTTTCCCAAAATGTGCTGGGGAGCAGACCTAAAAAGCTTCCCCAAATGTATTGTGTGGGAACTTGATTTTTGAAATCAAATTTATAGGAGCTATACAAGCTGTTTCTCCATTGGGAATCTGCAGAGCATTTCATTGGAAATGAAAGGTTATAGGCATGCCAGCCTTTGCACAATTGACCTTTTCCTAGATGGCTTTCTAAAGTAGTGCTGAATGTCTCTAAAGGATGCAAATATATTTTCTTCAAAACACAGCAACTCTAAACCTTACATGAAAGCAGTCTAATTTAGAGAATTACAAGATTGTTGAGTTCAACCTACTGTATTGAAGGGTTCTGTAAAAAGGAGCTTACCTTTTCTAATTCTGACACAGCTTTTTCATCCCTCACTTTGCCCTTTACATCAATAGTGTTCCTTTTTCTTACTTCTCAGTGTGGGCTGAGGGGACTGAAGCTGAGAAAGCAAGAGAAGTTTTCATCAAAAATGTGCTTTTAGTATTGATTGCTGGTTTGTGTTATAGATGATGCTTTAGTGGGTGAAAGACTCCAGCTGGTTCCCTTGTTCAGGGGCAAAGGTAATTAAGAGTAAAAGGTTTCTGTAAAGTTTCTATCTGTCCGTATATTGGACCCCAGGATTTGCTAATGCTTTCAGAGAAAACCCCTTTATTTTTTTAGATAAGCACTGGAACCATTTAATGAGCAACAGCATCATTTCCTCTTCAGGAGCCAAGAGAATTTGGAGAGGATTTTGTTTTCCTGTGGATATTAACACTTAAAGGTACTGGGAGGGAATGCGAGAAAAAAATTAAAAAAGTTCTAATATTTCCTCCATCTCTTGGCTGAAATATTTATTGTGTGATAAAAAGAATAACTTCTTGAAAATTGCAGCTCAGACAAAACAGGTCTCCAGATAAATGTCTTCATTACAGAATGGATGAGCCCCCCAGGAGATTAGAGTTTCAGCCTTATTCATAAAAGGCAAGAGATTCTGCTTGAATTTGACTGTCAACATGATGTTTACATCAGGGTTTAGAGAATCTTAAACATTAGATCAAACCAAACACAAATTACCAATTAAAATATCTTTTTCCAGTAATCATAAATCCTAATTTGTTCATTGGGCTTTGTGCTTGTATAGAATTTGTATAAGAATTGATTATTTTAAAACCATAGATTTACTCTGTCTAACCTCAGTTTGTCTCCAAAATTGACATAAATACATATTACACCTCGGCAATGGTACCTTCTTGGTTTTGCAGCAGGAGTACTGACATGGTATTTGGAAACATAATTGTCTTTTCTAT
>VWZD01001336.1:235850-275470 GCA_013396695.1 Sakesphorus luctuosus | reverse complement strand
GCCCCCCCCTCCCCAAATTAACCTTTCCCTCACCAGACTGCACTAGACAATGCTGGGCCATGCGGAGACCAGCAAACCTTGGGGTCACACCCCTCATCCTGCACCGCCCACGCTGGTTTTGGAACAGAGAGGCAGGGACACAGCGATGAAAGGAGAAGGGTTTTTATTGTCAGGCTCGGCTCAAGGGTTCCTCTCCTCCCGGGGAGGGTGGGGGGCTGCACAGGCTCGCTGCCAGCCGGCCCCCATGGGGTGGGTGCCCTCGCCCAGCGCTTGCCGCCTCCCAAATCGCCCCACCGGCCTGATCCCACGTCCCGTGTACCAGGAGGGGTCGATGTCCGGATCTGCAAGGTAAAAGCCAAGGAACCATCAGGGTGTGATGGGGGAGAGGACAGGGCGTTTCACCCTTGGGTGGGGGGATGCCGAATGCAAGGAGAGTAGGAAAGGCGGAAGAGAGGGATAAAAGCTCTTACAAAGGCTGTTTCAAAGCAAACCTTTGGTTCTGCATAGTTACATCTCCTCCTCCCCCCCAAAACTACAACTGAGTCTTGGGATGCAGGGGGAGCTGGAGGCAGGGGGTTGACTCGGGAGAGTCCCTTACTCGTGTTTTCCCTACTCCTGATTTCCATGGAGCGCTCGAGGACGCGACCGTGGGCGCCGGGCAGGGTCAGGCAGGCAAGCAGCAGGCACAGGAGGCAGGTGGTCCCCAGCTTCATCCCCAGCACTTTCTGGCCGCAGTGGCTTGGCTCCCAAGTGTCCTGGCCCCCGGTACTTCACACCACGAAGACGATGGCCTCCGATGAGCTGAGGGAGGGAAAGAATTTGGCTGTTGAGGTGTGTCCCGATCACAGCATCCCTGGGCAAGCAGGGGTGCAAAGGGCTCTGGAGAGCTGGACCCGGGGCTGATACCTCTGGGAAAATATCCCTCCAAACAGGAGTTGTACAAACCTGGTGTTCATTAAAACAGGCTTAGGTTTTGGTCCTAACCTAGTGCCTTAGGTCAGGCCTGACGAAGTCTTTTCTTCCCTGGGAGCACTGGTGCACCCGTGGGACTCCACAGCCTCGGTGATGGGGAGAGGAGCCACCACCCAAATGCAGGGCTGGCTCCACCAGTCGAGGCTGCAGAGCCACAGATGGGTTTTGCTGCTGGGTACTGGATCCCCTCTGCACCCCGGGCACCCATCCCTACACTCGGCTGCCGAAATGGAAACCCGGGAACACCCTGTAACAAACCCCATGGCACTGAGGTGATGAGCAGGAGTGTGCAGGAAGGGCTGAGCGATGCGGGGCAGAAGCGGGAGAGTTGGGTGAGGCAGGACACGGCAGGGATGTGGCGGCAGCTTTTTTTTCCAGGGACTTTCGCAAAAGAAAAGTTTGCAGCGTGCTGAGCAGGAGGCAGAGTGGGCTCCTGGGAGCTCAGATTTGCTGCAGCTGCCAACTTTTGGAACTCCCTAGCCCGGCTGGACAGGCACAAGGACAGGCACAAAGACAGACACATGGAGGCAAAGCAGCGCTCAGGAGTTATCCAGCAACAAAAGCATCACGAGAGGGAGAGAAAAGCGTGGCTCCCGCCGCAGGGGCTGCGCTTACCGTGCCGGGCGAGGTGAGGTGCTGCCGTCCCGCTGAGCCAGGTGGCTGCTATCTGAGCCGGAGTCCCCTCCGACGCTGTTTTTATGGCCGGTTTCGTGCTGATGTCAGAGGCGAGCTCTGGCGGGGACCGAGCCGGGGCATCTCCCCTCCCCGCTGTCCCCTCTCGTCAAATCAGCACGGGGATTTTCATGACTCAGAAGAGACCAGCATTTTATCTTCAAGTGGCTGAGGAAGATGGTTTGGGAATATGTTAATCCCTGTCCTTGACCCAGGGTTATTTTGGACAAGGGGACGTTTTCTGGTCCATCACCCTCAGCGCCCACTGAGGGGTCTGGGGGTCAGTGGGTGATGCTGCCCTGAAAGCTGAGTTACCAGTGTAACTCCACCACAGTATTTACAGTGGGTACCACCACCCTTTCTCCTTCACTCCCCCAAAAAAGCTTCTTTAAGGAAACCAGGACACTAAAAACAGAGAAGCAGGGAAAGGCAACTTGCTGGGGTACATGGGCTCTCAGGAATGAGTTTGTCCTTGTGGCATGAGGGTTTCAAATCCTCTCTCCCCTCCCTTCTCATCCCCTCCTCCCGATTTTAAATGGGTTTAAAATATTTCTGATGATGCTTTTTTTCCTGGATGTAACATTGAAGAAGCCAAGCTGTGTCCCCAGGATGGAGGGTTAGTTGATATCCCCGCGCAAAACTGGGTCTAGAGACATCCCAAAACAGGGACATCTCTATGTTGGCAGGTCAGGGAAGACACTGTCACTAGTGGAGTGTGGGCAGGGGGAAAGTCTCTGTCTGCCACTCCCACGTGGGGCTGGCATTGCCCTGGGACAGATCTCCACTTCATACTGTGGTCAGCTCTGGTGCCTGAGCACAGCCAGCATTGGGGACAGGTGACAGGAGCAGCATGAGACACAGGGTGATTGTCACAAAGGTGCAGCAAAGGCAGGGAAAGAGGTGAAGAGAGGACAAAAAAAACCCTGGCTATCAGTTATTGAAACCCACAACCTGGGCTCAGTAGGACTCTCTCCACCCCAGGGTTGCTGCTGGCATTTAGTACATTTTTAAAGCAACTCCTCTCTGTTGGGGGCTTGTATTTTGTCTGACTTCAGCTGCCAGGTTTGATTCAGGGTTTCCACGCAAGCTGGAGCAGTGCATTTATTTCAGGATCAGCCCCTCTTTACTGTGTGTCCCCTTTGCCCACCTGGCTTCACCACTGGGTACCAATGATCCCACAGTTTTCACACCTGTGGCTCTGTGACCACTATCTGACCAGTCATATTACCATCTTGATCAGCACCATCTGCCCCAATTCTGCTTTGGTGCTGCTGATTCAATTCCTGTCTCCTTCACCTGGTGAGGTGTAAAGAAAGGGCTGCATGGGGTGGTTAAAGGAAAGGGTGGACATGGACCTGCTGGAGTAGGTCCAGAGGAGGCCACAAAAATGCTCCAAGGGCTGGAGCCTCTCTGATCTGGAGACAGACTGGGAGAGCTGGGAGTGTTCACCTGGAGAGAAAACTCCAGGGAGACCTGAAAGCCCCTTCCAGTGCCTAAAGGGGCTCCAAGAGAGACATAAAGGGGCTTTGGACAAGAGCCTGGGAGTGACAGGACAAAGGGGAATGGCTTCCCACTGACAGAGGGCAGGGTTAGATGTGATATTGGGAAGAAATTCTTCCCTATGAGGGTGGCGAGGCCCTGGCACAGGTTGGCAGGAGAAGTTGTGGCTGCTCCACCTCTGAAGTGTTGAAAGCCAGGTTGGACAGAGTTTGGAGCAACCTGGTGTAGTGGAAGGTGTCCCTCTGTCCCTCTCCATGGCAATGGGGTGGAATGAGATGAGCTTTGAGGTTCCAACACAAACCATTCAGTGATTCTACGGAAAGAGAGAGGAAACTTTGCTTGAGTGAGCTAAAAGAACAGACACTGGAAAATGGGTGGATGGTTGTGGACACAAAATTGCCTTTATTGCATGATTTAGTATACATGTATAACAGAAAGATGGGTCAGAAAACCAGCAAAGAACAATGTGGATGGCTACAGCCTGAATGATGCCTTAGTTTGCACTGCTGAAGCTCACTCTGAGAATTTCTTCACAGGGTCATGCATGGAAAGGCTTGAGTGATGCCTGAAGCCAGACACAGCAAGAGATGGAGTTGGGGCAAAAGCTGAACCCTGACACCAGAAGGGTGGGTGCAAACCCCCAGATCTTGACGGGGCTGCCTTCTGCCAGCCAAGGAGCTGACATCCCAGCACGAAGGCCAGTGAAATAGCAGGAGATGTACCCAGTAATGCCATGGTGTCTGGGAAAGTTTCTGCAACAGCAGAGATTTGCACTTACCCTTTTGAGCTTCAGGCCAGAAGGATTTGATTTTAAATGAAGAAACTGGTTTTGTTTCCATCTGGGAAGCCCAGACTATGGACTTACAAGACTGCTCTGGGATGACCACAGGACCAGTTTCTAGGTAGTTATCAGGCTCTACACAAAGCCAAATGTCTGTGTTATTACTTACATGAGAATTCTCCCTACTGCTTGTAACTAAAGTGGTTTTAGCTCAGATGCACAGGACTTGCCTAAAGGGTCCAGCCTGAGTGGCTATTGATGGGAAAGTGTCAGCATCAGCCTGACATCCCCACTCTGCAGGCAACTGATCCTCCCCACACCTCCCACTGTGGAGGGGGAGAGGAGGGGAGAGGGAGGGAGGGAGGTGGGGGCTACACAGGACAGGGTCTGGCTACACAGGACAGGGTCCAGCAGGTACCAAGCAAAACACTCTTCCAAAGTAACCTGCAAGAGAAACCAGCCCTCTTCCCATCCCAACCCCCTGGGCATGGATATGGGGCCAGGCACTGATCCATGGGGGTTAATGAATGTTAAATACTGGAGGAAAACAAACATTTTGGGGTACCTCGGAGAGGGTGTTACCAATGCCACTGTCACCTGGCAAGAGCCCAGGGCCACTGCAGCCCCTGGAGGTGTTACCAATGCCACTGTCACCTGGCAAGAGCCCAGGGCCACTGCAGCCCCTGGAGGTGTTACCAATGCCACTGTCACCTGGCAGGTGCCCAGGGCCACTGCAGCCCCCAAAGGTCATCCCAGCCCCTCCAAAGGATGGGATGGTCCTAACAGGTTCTACAATGCCATCATCAGGGACAGGGGTCATGCTTATCCACAAAGTGCATCTTAGCATGGCCTGACCCCTCTGCAGAGCAGAGAAGCACCTACACTCTGCTTGCTGGAGTTCTTCTCTACCTTGCTAACAAAACCTCACATGGAGAGGAGGTATCTTCAAGAGCTGGAAAAGCAACCAATACTCAACAAGCTCTCCAGCATTTCTTCCACCTTCCTTATCACCACCTCCTGCAAGGCTTGCCTCACTCACCTCCCCAGATGGTTACACCTGTTCAGGCACAGTGGTCAAAGCCTCAGTGGGTGTTTGGACAGCTTGGTGCAAAGACCTGTTGGCCAACTGCTTGCTGGGAGGGAACCAGCACTGCTCTAGCCCTGCTTTGCTGCTCAGGGAAGGGAAGCAACAATTCCAGGGACATGGCAGGGAGCTGTGACAGCGATGTGAATCCCAGCACTAGGAGTCCTGGGTCCCTGCTCTACCTGGCACATCCCAAGGGCATCCTGCACCCTGCTGTCTGTGCCTGTCTCTGCTCTCCACTAGCCTGGAAGAGAGCAGGGACAGGCACTGAGAGCTTTTGCCAAGGGAGGGCTGTGTCACTGCTCTTGGTGGTGCGGAACACCACTCTGACATCCAGCTCCCTCCTCTGGTTCCCTTGGTTCACCCAATACCCAAGAGCTGCCCAAAGCCAAGGTCTCATGCCTGCATCCTCCCAGGAGAGCCCCTGGCCACGTGTCTGCACCCCACTGCCTTGCTCCCCTCCCCAGCAGGACCTCCTGCCCATGGCCTTTGACTTCCTTTCTGTCCAGGGTTTCAGGGAAAGATGGGCATAGGAGAAGGAGGAGAAAGTGTTGCAGGGAAGGTGGTGAGAGGCTTTGCACTGAGGTCTTGTATGATCACAGAAATGCAGTAGCAGGAAGGTTCCTCTTTCCTCAGGACAGGTGGGTCATCACAGGCTTCTGCAAGGCACAAGAAGGAGAAACCTCAGCCCCTCATCGTGCCCAGACCACCCTGATCCACCTCAGGTGACAAGGACAGTGTGCTCCTTGTCCCCTCTAGCTGCCACTGCCACCTGTCCCATCCCAAGGAATTCAAAGATGTACATCTGTTTTGGTCCCCCTGTGACTCGTGACATCCCAGACCTCAGGGGGTGATGCCAAGGTGTGCCAGCCCACCAGTCAGCATGGTGAGACCAGTGCTGAGAGCTGGGCACTCTACCAGCTTGCAGAGAGTGTGGGGAGGGACAGGGCCCTCTGTGAAAGCCCAGGGAGGCAGGTCCCACACAGAACCCAGGCCAGCAGCCCTCCTGGGTGGCTGTGTCCGTACCGCAAAGAGCCTCTCCACTCTCCTGTTCTTCCCGTTGGGGTTTCTCTGCGTCAGGGAGCCACGGTAAACAGAATTGCGGTCAAAGGAGTCATCAAAACCTGTAGTGAACGAAAAGAGACAGGCAGCAGCTCCTCATCCACCTCCCCAGAGGTTTCAGTTACCCACCAAGTCGCTCAGGTTTTACTAATGCCCCGCTGACTGTGGGTTTGGATGCATCATGGCACTTCCCTCTCCAGGAGGGTGATGGGAAGCCCATTGATAACAAAGAGACAAGAGCTGCTGCCACTCAGGTTTCCAGAGCACTGCGTGAGCTGGGTCAGTCTGCTAGCTGTCAGCCACCAGGACCTCTGCTCTGGAAATGTCTGTGGAACAACAAACACCCAGCCTGTGAGTAGCTCTCACCACCCAACCCTCTGACACTCTCTTCTACTAAGTCCTCTCCTCACCACTCTGCCACCAACTTCCACCAGCTGCACCTTTTCAGGCCCAGCTTTTCAAGTCACTGACCTACAGGGAGGCAGTCAGCAGACCAAGTCCCCCCATCACCCAGCCCAGGCAGAGGGGATTAGGTTTGCCTGGTGACGTCTGTCCCAGTTTCACATCCCCCTATCTCCCCACAAGGCTGACATGTCCCATGGACTGCCTTTATCTGCCTGTCCTTTTGCAGGAAGGAGAGCAGATGACTCCTCAGCATGAGGACAAGGAGCCTTTCCACCTACCAGCCTCAGCTTGGGAAACAGCACTGTTAATTGTCTATGTGAATGGGGGAAATGCTATTCCACCTTGGCATTAAGTGATCCTTCCCCCTTTCCTCCCTTCAGCTTCTATTATCTGGAAGGACAGCCACTCTTTCTGTCTTTAAGCATGTGATGTGTGATAATAGAGAAATAGAAAAGTAATTTCCAAATCAGTCTTGCTGATATCATCAGGATGAAACATTTCCAGTGATTGCCCCCCTACTACACAAGCTGCTGTGCCAAATTTCAGGTCACTGTGTGCTTTGAAGCTGCTGTTTGTCGTAGCTGGGCCCTGGAGGGCCTCTTGCCCCCCACCAGAGACCAGTGGTTGAGACAGGTGAACAACAGGGTCAAGAATTATAGACTCACAGAATGGTTTGTGTTATAAGTAACCTTAAAGCCCATCTTGTTCTACCCCCTTGCCATGAGCAGGGGCACCTTCTTACCACCAGACCAGGTTGCTCCAATCCCCATCCAACCTGGCCTGGAACACTTCCGTGGGTGGGACATACCATCCAGGGAAGGATACCTTCCCCAGGATGGCTTAGCAAGGAAGGAATTGCTGTCAGAAGTGATGATGGGCTTAGGTGAGGCCTTGAGATCTGACAGCCCATGGCATGCCACAGATGAAGCAAGGCAGATGTCTCCCTGGACTCAGGTGGCCAGATCTCAGGCTGCAGAGACAGCCCTGGGGCTTGGAAGACTGACCCACCTCAATCTGACCTCTGCTCTCCCATCATTGTCCCCAGTCCTGCCAACTGCTGTCTCCTTCCCAAGTTATCCACCACAGGTTTCCCCTGTGGCTGTCCGACCAGGGGTCTGTGAGCACAGGGAAGGGGATCCCCATTGCAGACACACAGCTGGAAGTAGAGAGAGAACCAAGCATCCCCCAAAGCCCAGTCCATCACCCACAGGTCCCCACCTCCCACAGAGCCATGCTCCTTACCAGTGATCACCAGGGGACTGTTGAACTTCCTCCTGTACCTCTGCAGTCCAGGCATTGCCTGCAAGAGAAGGGGAGAAGCCTGCTGTAAGAAAGGGGCTGGAAGGACAGAGGTCCCCACTGAGGCCACTGCTTTGAAAGCTGCTCCCTGGAGACCTTGGTTGCCTCCAGGCTTAATGCTGTGCCACATGCAAAGCCAGCACTGATTAAACACATACTCACTTTAATGTCATCCAGAGCCTCCCCTGGACTGCTGCTGGCAGGACCAGGAGAGTGGAGGCAGGCAGCCTGCAGGCAAAGGAAGGGCAGAGGTTTCTTTGGGGGTGCAAGAGGAGGCAGACAGCTCGGTCTGCCACAGGCCAGAGCACCAGGCAGCAGGGAGAGAGCTGGGCACAGCTCAGCATGCCAGGCAGCCCTTCGCAGCTCCCAGAGGCAGCAGCAACAGCCCAGCAGGTACATCTCAGGGCTGGGACCTCATACCCACCATTCTCCATGCTCACCTGCCCACTCGACTTCTTCTTTGCCTTTTCCACCGACTTCACTGTCAGCCCCGCTGCAGACAGAGCCGCAATTCGCGTTTCGATGTCTGATATCTTTAGAGGGAGGAAAAACACCATACAGATGGTGGCTGGAGGATCCACCCCTGGCTCTGTTTGCCATCACTGGCCAGGCAAAGCCCCTCTCTGAGCAGAGCCCTCACCTCACTCTCTGCCTGCTGCACCTGAGCGGCGGCCGAGGCCACTTTGTCCTCCAGCTCCGACAGCTCTGAGTCAGTAGTGCCACTGTGCTGAGCCCCTTCCTCAAGCTCCTTCAGGGTCTTCTCAAGCTGGTAGGTCTTTCCAGCAGTCAGGTACACCTGAAATACAGGCAAAAAGAAAAGCTCTTGCAGAATTAACCTCCCTGGAGTTCTCCTCTTCTGGCCTAACTCCAGCCCCAAACGCAACAGCTCCTGCTATTCTTTCTCGACTGCCTTCCTGCCTTGCAGCACAGACAGTACCAGTCAGCTTTGACACGGCTTTTCATCTCATTTCCTCTCTTCCCCAGGCTTTTTCAGAGCAATTACCGATGGGGTGAAGGGGTAAAATGCTCAATGCAAACACAGGAAGGACCAAAACTCAGTGACCTGCTGGAGAAGCAGCAGAATCTTTATGCCATGTGCTCAGAGGGAGGGCAGGTAAATGCAAACAAGCTCAGGCTGCCATGTCCCATGGTGGCAGAGAGCTGGGAAGGAAACAGTCTGACTTTCCATATCTTCTCAGTCTCCTGTGAGGGTGTTTGTGCTCCTGGGTTGCCTGGGGGCATGGTCAGCCTGCACCATCTGCTCTTTGCTATCTAGAGAAGGGTAAAAGGATCTATCCCAATAAACCCACTGCCACTTGCCTCCTCCTGGGCTGCTACAAGCACACAGGTCCCAGCAAGGCAGTTCAGGAAACAGTAATATGCTGGTATGCAATCACATAGGATGATCAGATGGGGTTTGGTCACTGTTCTGCTAACTGATCTAAAAGTCTTAGTACTGCTAATGCAAGTCCTGCTCCTCCAGCCCTTTCCACTTTCCCCGGGCTGGGCATTATGCAAAACTGCCTGGCAGGAGCCCTCTCACAGTGACACACATCCCAGAGGTCCCACCTCCACCAGTGCAAACCCTAAGGCCATGTACCACTCAACCTGTGAGTCACAGGGATTTGTTGTTGGCCCATCAGGCTCTCCCAGTGCCCTCCAAAGTGGGTGGCATTCCTTGGAGAGAAGAGAGTGGCCAGGCAGCTGTGACTCAGCCAGGATCCCCGAGGGAATAGCAGGATGACACACATCTCCCAGGGCCACTGTCTCTTTATCCCTGTGCCACCGCTGATGGCAGCAGCTCTAAGCCCGAAGTTCACATCCTTCACAGCCCTACCCCCTCTCCTGGGAGCACAGGAACCTCAAAATCTCCATGCATCCAACCCTCTTCCTCTGGGATTCTGTATCTGGTCAGAAACCATCCAGGCATTGCAGCTCCCTGCTTTTATTTATGAGCTTTCCCCAGTGAGAGGTGAGCCACAGTGTGTGTTATAAACCCTGCTCCCCACTGCAGGACATTTCCTACAGCACAACCCAACCATCCAGCTGGACATGCAACACTTCTCTGAACTGTTCCTTTGGAGCTTGGTGCATGGCACTGTGGATGCAATCCCTTTCCCACAGGGAATCAATTCATGTGGGTTTATGGCAGCCACAAAAGCAGTTGGTGCTTCACGGTGTCACACCAACCCAGCAGGGGATTACACTCCAGGTATAAATTGTCACCTGCATGAGCCCATCAGCCTTAGCAAACAGGTAGGTCGTGGTAAACCCCTTGATGAAACACAGTGCTGGGGAGGAACTGAAGAGAAATGGGACACAAGTTTTGCTGGAGCGTGGGACTGCTGAAGTGATGCTGCTGCAGAGAGCTGGGGACTGAGCTTGTCTTCTCTCTCTGCCACTCACCCAGGGGAGCCAGAGAGAACCAAGGAAAGGGAAGCCACAAGACAAAGCATCTGCTCTTGCTGTTGTTTCACTGTTGGACAAGACCAGATTCTTTAATCCCTCTGCTGATCATCCTTATAGTGCTGACCTACCCACTAACCAGAAATCTGGTGACACAGGGGCCCCTCAAGAAAAAGGATTTTATCCTTTCTCCACAAAATCATATGGTCTTCACTAATTTTTAATCAGAACTGTACTAACTTTGTATTTTATATTAATTTTTGATTTTAGCTTGTACCTTAGTTCGTCAGTGATCTAACCACGCACAGCTTTAGACAAAGAGGAATTAAACCCTGCAACTGTAAGGTGAACTTTAAGAAGTAAACCAAAACCTTGTTTAGATTAAAGCTGTAAAAAATAAATCAGAAAACCTGTCTAGGTTGAGGCTTGAAGCTGTAACATTGCTCAGTTAAAAGAAAATATAGGACTGCAGAGATAAGGGCAGCCCATTAGACCTGTTAAAAGTCACCCAAAATACACTGTTTAACTTTGGGGGGGAGGGGGAATTATCAGTTGTAACTAAATATATAAACCTGGAAACACAAAAGTCTCTTTGAACATGTCTTTGGTGGAATTATCCCCCGTGTTGCCAGCGCTGAATAAAAGGAAGAATTTTGTTCTATTGGATTTGCTTGTTTCCTTAAATCACTGGGGAGGTGTTCCTGTGCATTCCCACCCACCAGTGCCCACGCTGCTTGCGGAAAGCTTTCATGAACCTTACATGTTCCTCAAGCTCACGGTACACTTCGGCCACCTCTTTCCCATCTCCCAGGCTGGGGGGCTGCCCCGTGGGGAGGGCACAGCCCCCGTTGCACTGGCTTTCTCCATGCAACGACTCCCACACCGCTTTCTCCGTGGCATTTATGGCTCTCAGCACTTTGCCCGTGATTTCACTCAAAGCCTGAGCCGACGATCTCTGCAAACGCCCGGCACAGCCACAGCAGAGGGTGGGAGCAGGGGGGAAAATAAGGACGTTATTTTAATGTACAAAACAACACAGGTCGGGGGTGAACGGGGCATCAGACCTTCAGGAGCTGTAGAAAGATGGAGAGGAGGTAATTAACGGGCTCACACTGCTCCTGAAGGGCTCTCCACCGCAGACGGATGCGTGGCTAAAGCAGAGCTTTGATCTCAGCCCGTGCTTTCTGGAGGATGGCTGTGACAAAAGAAGTCATCTGGAAAGGCTTGGAAAAAAAGGGTTATCGAGGGATGTTTTGCTCGCTGGGAGCGGTGCCACCGGCGCTGTCTGACAGCACCTGGCCACCTGAAGGCCACTTGGTTACTCAGCAGTTGAGATCTAATTGTAGAATATTGCTTTACACTTCAGCGGGCCGGAGCTGGGATGCAAATAACTCCTTGAGTTTGTGGCAAAAGAATAAAAGCAACCGAACCCCATAAAATGTATTGCCACACTGCCAGAACTTGGGATTAATGTCCTCTCTTCCCACTCCAAGGAGCACTGATGGCAATAATGCTCCAGCCTGGGGTTGGCTTGATGAGGTGCTAAGCAGATGTAAAAATGAAGAAACTCATCATGTCTCTCTTAACTGATAATTCCCTAGTAACCAAGGAGATGGGGGTGATATATGCACTGGTGACAAAACAGTTGTGTTTACAAGTGCAGGTTATTTCCAGGCAAGCTGTCCTGCAGAGAACCAGCTAACTCAGCCCAGATGACATTTTTATAAGTTTATTGTGCCTTCACGGTACAATGGAGTTTTTTCTCATTTTCCATTAGGATTGTGTGCTTTCATGAAGTGTTCTCCAGTTAGAAGACTTCCTCCTGAGTGAAGGAGACTTAAACAAAAACCCCTCAGAATCATGCAAGATCCAAACCTGGATCTGGTATAAGTACAGGGAAAGTTGTTAAAAAACATCCATGCCAACACAGCCTTATTTAACCAAGGCTGGTCCAGCTACATCACTGCAGACATTTCTAACTCAATACTCCTCCCTGCTTCATAGCTGGGAGTGGGACAAAGAAAGTAGAAGATCTGAAGGATCCAGGCTTCATTTTATGAGAATCAAGAATTTTACACTGATACTACATGAACAACTCCCTGTTCAGGGTTTGAGCTTCTTACCTGCTGCACATCAGCAGCTCACACAGGAATTAAGTTACCATTCATCTACATTTGAATGGAAATGGTTATTAAGATGATGCACATCCTTCAATCCATGAGAAGTAGTTAAGTCCAGCTGCAACAATCATCTAAAAGCAGCTTTCAGGAAAAGGGAGGCAGTGAAGGATGCTGTCAGGCAAGGATGCAGCACACAGCTGATCCCGTGGCAATGAGAGCACAGCAAATGGTACCCAAACCCACCAGATTTTGCCTTGTGAGGCTGAGGAACAAATTCACACTAAAAGGAGGTCTCATGGCACCACAGAAATCATTGCAACCTCAGATGAAAGGAGCTTTGCAGGAGAGGGCAGGAGCAGCGTGGTGCCCACTCACTTCCTTTGCTGTGCTCACCAGCGATGGATGTGTCAGAACAAGACACTGTACCCCATCCACAGCCAAGGCAGAAGGGAGGGAAGAACCAATAGGCCATTATAGACCCAACAGGGAATGCTGACTTCTCCATTTGTGCTAAGGGATCATCTTGTGAGGCTCTGCAAACCTGGAGACATGCTGCATAGGTGCTGTGATCCCTCCTCCTCCTCCTGAGCCACATCCCCATGAGGTCACCCACCACTGAGCACGGGATAGGAGCCAGCACAGTACTGTAAATACAAGAGATGCTCACCTTGCAAAGTGGAAGAGGGATCAGGGATTTAGGGACTCAGGAGCACTGACAGGCATGGAAAAGACATTCAGGCTGTAGCAGGTGCCTGACAAAATCTGCTGGTACCAAATCATCACCAAGCTCTTCTTCCACCCCAGGACTCTTCTCCATATTGATGTCCAGGTCCTGGGACAACTATTCTAAGTAGGTGTGGGGTTTGTGTACCTCTACATGACAGGCAGGAGCCTGCAAGATCTCTAAGAGGTTTTACTTTTGACTCTTGGATGAGACTGGGAGAGCCTACACAGAGAAAGGTCCAGATCCAACACCCTGGGACTTCCCTATCCCTTGACACTCTGTTAAAGCAGGCAGCTAAGTCAGACATACCACAGCCTTGGGAGACATCAAGGTGGAGGTGTGGGACAGAAGAAGAGATGCATTATCATGGTGTAAAACCATAAACCATCCAGAGAAGAAATCTCAGCCTGGAAAAATACGGGTGGGAGGATACAGATTACCTTTTGAGCATCTCTGGCCACATCATCACTGGAGGAACTCATCTCTGGTTTCTTTGCTCTCTTCTCTTCTTCCCGCTCCTCTTCTTCAGAAGATACTTCTTTGTCACTGATGTTGCTGGCTAACTCCTCCAGCTTCCTTTTCAACTCCTCCTCCTCAGCATCGGGATCAGTTTGGGACTCTGGGGCTGGAGACTGAAGGAGCAGAGGAAGGGAATTGTGTGAGTCTCCTGTGGTGGACAACAGGGCATTGCCCGGGTCCAGACACACTCGCCAAGCAGAGGAGCTTGACCAGGGCCACCACAGATGGACTCTTGAGCCTCCTCTCCACACCCATATTCACAAGGAACAGTCACAGTGCCCAGGGGGGCAGCAGAGCCCAGCTCCACCCTCAGGAATGCAAGCCCTACATCTAAAGATCCTTCATTCCTATTTCCCTACACACAGAACTTGTTTTTCCCTGTGGAAAATTGCCTTTCACCCACCCTTAGAAAGGTGTGCATGGCTGATTTGGGGACAAAAATCACCCTGTTTTCGTTAGGAATCACGGGGTGGCTGGTAGCTCTGAGGGTAGAGATCACAGCAACCCAAAGACATGGTCCAGCAGGGTGAGGGAAGCAGCCATGGGAATTGCCATTCCCTGAGGAAGCTTTTGGAGCCTCTGGGTAACCTTATTTGCAATGAGACACCACACAGCACATTTTCCTGTAGGACAGATGGCCTATTTCCACCTGGCCCCATTAACAGCTGAAATTCATGGCACCTGGAGGAGAATTCTGTTAAACTCCCAGGTACTGGAAGAGATCTCCAGAAGTTCCTGAACTCGCTGTCCTTTGCATTAAGATGGGAATACAATTACCTGCGTCATACCTGGTGGGGTTTTGTCTAAGCTGTTTTTAACAACCTCAAGCAACAGCATCTGCAGCAGGCAATCTTTTTCCCAGCAGACCTATGCTGTCCTCTCTGCTGGCAAGCTGTGTTTAATACTTAACTTCAGCCTGTCCCACAACAGTTTAGATCCCTTGCCTCTGCTCTGCTTTGCCCTAGCTATGGGAATAAAGCTTCAGAACTTGCCACCGTGCCCATCTCTTGGTCAGATTTACTGACAGCAATACTGAACGATCACAAATATGTTACAAATTTTGGAAAAAATGGAGAACTTGCATTGTTTCATCTATGCCTAGAGGGGACTTCCCTGTAATTATCACTGTCCATTCTACTGAGCTGTCAGCCACCAGAGCGTTGATGGGTTCACATAAAGGAAAAGAGCACATAGTCTAAAATTAGAAACCCCAAAATCAATGTTAAGTGGCCTAAGTATTCACAGATTCTACATTGTTGCTCAGCTTTAACTTAATTTAGACGCTTTGTTCCAAGTTTTACAGCATGGTAAGATGAGGGCAGCTCAGAAAGGATGCAGAAATAAATTCTCCTTGACTCAGATCTCAGTCACAATAACCAGGTAATTTCCTCCCACGTACTAATCAAGTGGGCCATGATTTCAAATGATCTGTCACAGCTCTGTGGATGTACAGACACCCACCTAAGGAAACCCCTGAAATGAGCATTTCCTAAGGTACCAGCCTGAAACTCAAAGTTCCTGGTGCAGAAGGAGCCAGCACAGCACTGGCTGGCAAAGGGGCATAAATGGGTTAAATCTGCTGCTGTTTCTGCCGTGCAATGTTTCCTGAGGCACTCCATCACCTGGAACTGGAGAATAGCCTCCAAGGCCAAAACAGAGCAATAAACTCAAACAACTCATTGTGGCTCTCAGGGACATGGTTCAGTGGCAAACTTGGCAGTGGTGGGTTAATGGTTGGACTCAGTGATCTTAGAGATCTTTTCCAACCTAAATATTTCCATGATTTTGTCTATCAGCTTTCTCTCTGCAGTGCTGGCTGCTTCAGAGGAGCCTCTCCAGTGAGCAGGGGAAGGGACCTGCACAGCCCAAGCTCTCTCCCTGCAGAGCACCTGGGGTTTGCCCTGTTACCTTGTGAGGGTGCACCAGGATTTTTTCCTCCAAGCGGTTCAGAATGCGCTCGATTGCAGACATGCGATTGTTGAGCTCATGAATCTAAAGGAAAGAAGAGAAAGAGAGAGAGAGAGAGAGAAAAAAAAGTAGAGAACAGACCAGCCACCACTGCCAGAACAGTGAGAAAACAGTGCCACCAGCAGAAGAAAGCAAGCAGCAAGACACTGCCACCATGGGAGGAGTTAAAAGGCATTAAAAAACAATGTCTTAAAAATAATATCTTTTAAAGAATGTCTTTTAAAATGTCAGTAAGCTCCAGCACAGCAACCTCTCCTCAAATCTGGGAAACTGAAAGTGGTGGTGAGTACCCAGCACTTCACTATTCCCACCAAAGCTTTGATGCAGTGAATGTAAAACCCCATCACCCACAAAAGCATCAGGCTGTAATAAAGCCACCTATCTCACCATCATTCCCATGCTGCCCCAAATTCAAGTCAACACCTGTTTTCACTTCCTACTAGCACGTTTTTCATGCTGTTACTACCCCATCAGATGCCTGCCAACATGGTGCTAGAAAGGAAGAGGGAAGAGGGCAAGAAGCTCCCATGAAAAATTCCAGGTAGAAAAACTAATCCTGAAAGTTTTCCCCAACACTTTGAAACTTTCTGATTTCTCCATGTATCAGTTTACTCAGATGTTCTCTTCTCCCTTACTCTTCTGATTGTAAAAAGGGGCATAGAGACAAGAGCAGAGAAGAGAAAGACAAAATCTTGAAAAGCAAAGAGAAGTTACATTCTGTGCTCAAGAACCAAGACAAACCTTTGTGGTGAGGGTGGATTTGGATTAGATATTTGTATTATGAAGAAATTCTTGCCTATGAGGCTGGTGAGGCCCTGGCCCAGGTTTCCCAGAGAAGCTGTGGCTGCCCCATCCCTGGAAGTGTCCAAGGCCAGGTTGGACAGGGCTTGGACCAACCTGGGCTAGTGGAAGGTGTCTTTGCCCATGGCAGGGGATTGGAATGAGATATTTTTAAGATCCATTCAAACCAAAACAATTCGACAATTTTTGATCACTGAAAACATTAAAGGAAGTGCTTTGGAAATTGAAGGTTTGCTTTATTTGGGAAAAAAAAAGTCTCTCTCCTTTGATCCAAACAAATAAAAGGCAAATGATGAGAAATATTGCCCATTTTATGACACTGCCAGTGCATCACTGCTGTCCTGAGTGCTGCCCATTCAAAGGGGAACAAATGCAGTAAGTAAGGTGGCAACAAAGAGATGTGAGGGCTTGGCTTTGTTTCTATAACGTTTCCATCCTCTCTCTTAGATTTTGTGCTTGCTAGTGTTTGATTAATTAGATCTTCATAACAGCTTGGAGTGTTGGCCTCTGGTTAAGGGAAGATGAATATAAAAAGGAGGCACTGTGGAGAGCAGAGTGCTGTCATTACCACCCTGAACTGAAAGCATTTCATCTCCGAGGGGCATTAAACCCACGGGCAGGAAGCAATTCAAGCCACTGCTAAGTGATTTCTCAGTACTGCTTCAGGCCTGACTCCTGCATTGCTCCTGGTGACAATGACAAGCCTCTGATGGTCCATCAGCCTCCCAGATGGTGACGAACTGAGCGCCAACACCGTAAGGCAGAGGTTGGGAGAGATCACAGCATAATGCAGGGACTGCTGTGGGTGTTGATGGGTATCTACCAGGGCAGGAGCTGAAGAGCTTGCCTTCATTCTCCTTCCCAGTCAAAGCTGGCTTTAATGCAGGGTGGGCATCCCATCAGGGCATGTCCCCATCGGGGGCTGCGTCATCCTGCACTGCTCTCTGCCTGACAAAGGCTGGCAAACTGTGCTCTGTATCAAAGCATTTTATGTGAATAAACTCAAACCACAGCCCATAAGGTGGATGTCAGGAAATACTTGCTTAATAGGTAACCTGAAACCAGAGAAATAGGAACCTGAAATATCAGGTGGGGAAACTACTCCTTGCTGCTGGGGAAGGAGGAAGGGTTACTCTCACAGAGGTGCTCCCAAATACCCAAGACCTCCAGGAGAAGCTTTATGTAAAGAAGAGAAGCCAGACAGCATCAAAGCTTTGGGAACCCAGAACCACTGAGCTCCCTTGAGGTACAGCCAGATGGCTTTTGAGGGGAAACTTGGTAAATTGAAGATATTCCTTGTGAATTGGTCCTGTTCCTACCTGACTTCTAAAAATCTAAAGGCAAAGATCTGCACAGTTACCAATTCAGGGCTTCTTCTCATGTCTCATGGGTTTAAGAGCTTTTCTAAGTATTTTTTTTTTTAATAAGTTTTGTTTTAGCACCTTCAGCTCCTGGAGTCACAGGACTAGGAAACAAAACTCTGCTTTTGTTACTGGAAAAGGTAAGTTTCTGGTGTTTGGAAAGGAACAGTCTCTATAGAATTAATGCAAAAGCATTTTTCAGATCAACCATATTTTGACAAAGTCGTCCCTAAGGTAGTTTTAGGAAAAGAAGGTTTTCATCTGTGTGGTCAAAGAGCTGAACTCTCCACCTCTTGAAACGTTCAGATGCCAACAAGGTGGCTACCAGGAAAACACTGCATTTAAAGCCAGGCCATGGGATTCAATACAGGGTTAACAAAAATGAATCTGGACCCTACACCCCACAGACCATCATCTGGAACCACAAAGGGCACAGCCTCTGTGAGGTGACCAGTCATCCTCAGCCATCCTTGCTGTCCCCTTGGATGTCCCATCAGGACCTGGGTTACCCCAGAAGCCCTGCTGATGTCATACCCTGGAAGTGCCTGTAGGCAAGTCCAGAGCCACTGCTTCACTGCTCCAACCTCAGGACAAGGGGATGGACACATTTTCCCAACCTCTTCCAGCTCTGCCAATAGAACAGAGCAGTCTAACACCAAAACCTGGGTGTTCTTCCCTTCTCTATTCTTTGGGCTTGTCCCTGGCCTCTCCTTGGCCAAAAGTGACACATGAGCATCCTTGTGAAGTTAATGGTCCAGCACAGAGCCGGATCTCTTCCTGCTGGGCAAGGAGCAGGTTGGGTGGGAGGATGGTTGCTGGCTGTAAACACACCAGAGCACAAAGGGCAGGGAGAGTGAGGAGCTATTTAAGCTAATGAACAACACTGGCATGAGAGGAAATGGGGTAAAAATGGGATTGAGATGTCTGGTAACCACTAGGGTGAAAACGTTCCGCACCAGCCTTCATCCTGGTGTGACAGAGCAAACCACAGCACAGACCAGACCACCCTGATGTCAGAACTTACCCAGTGCCTGGAGGAAGTCTCTGAGGCATTGGGAGGAATTTGGCCCCATTTCCCCACTGCAAAACCTGGTGCACATTTGATGTCTAACATACTGAGGTCTCATTAAGGACATTATTTACTGCTGGCTGATAAAGGAACAGCATTTACTAATTAAAACATGTTCCCAGAGAACTAAAAGGCAAGGAAAAGCTTTCCCAATGCAGACACATGAAGTGTGGTGCTAAGGGATGGTTGTGGTGACAGATCCTCCTACTGGTTACCCAAAGAGGGGTCCAGAACATGCCAAATTACCAGCTGTGAGACTGGCAGCTGGCTCTGCCCACGCATTTTTAGCCAAAAAACACCCTGCGTTTTGCCACTCATGAGATCTGAGGAGCCCTTTACCATCCTCACCACCACCCGCTGGCAAAGGTGGCACCAGGAACAGCAGGTTCTTGCCTGGCAATTAAAACACAAGCTCACAGCCTGTTTGACACCTTCTTTAGCCTTGTTTCCTCTATCACCACCACTGAGGAGAGGTATGTGACAGGTTGTCCTGACCCAGTCCTGCTGGGGCAGGAACACACTGCAAAGGAAGAGAAGCATCTTGATGCTCATTAAACATCCCCCTCCAAACCTCTGTCAGATCATAAAGCACTGGCACATTCAATTGAAAAAAGCCTTTTTGGGGACACAGAAAAACACAGGCAACTCACAGATTAATAAGGACAAACTGGAAAATCAACAGCAATGAAGGCAGGTTTGTTACTGCTATGGCAGCACAGGCAGAGGGAAGCACCATCCAGTGCCTGATTTCTCTTTCCTGTGACTGGAAAAGTGGAAGGGCTGGAAGGATGACCTGGGAGAGGAAGCACAGAGCTCCAGTGTACTACTGCATTATCCTAAAATGGCAGAGAAATGTCTGTTCTCCCTCATCTTAATGAATAAAAAAGGCCTGAATGCACGTTCCCAGCTCTCAGGCCTACTCTCATTTCACAGCTGCCTTGGCAGATCCATCACAACATGGAAGTCTAGGACATCTCCAGGGCATTCATCTTGCTGGTGTCACACAACTGATGTGACACCTCAGTGAGCCAGCTCCTGGTTCATCCCACAGCCACTCTGTGCTGTTCTGGCAGTGTCAAGGGCCTGCACCCCAGTTCCTAAGCTGAAGAGGAGGAGGCATCTCAAGTCTACAGAGATCTGGGATCCCTTCTTTTCCCTCTTGGCACCACATATTGGAAACAAGGGCACCAACCCACCCCTGTGCAGAAGGGGCAGCAGCTGTGTGGATACCTGGGGCACACCAGCTTTCCTGCTCATGCTCCACATCCATCCTGTCCAGGAGACTACTGTGGGTGCACCCGAGTTTGCTAGTGCTGCTTCTCTCCTCCATTGAACCACCCTCAGGGGTAACAAGAAGGACTTGGTCACAGGCCACAGGCTTGGTCTCACAAGAGGCTCAACAGCTGTTGGATACCTGATTCCCAGAGTGGCTGATGTTCTCCTGGGAGGAGGCTCTGTTCCTGCGCTTTGTGTGATGGGATGGGTAGGAAGGGAACTGGGCTCCCTTCACATCCTCATCAGAGGTGTCCATGTCTGCAGAGTACCGGGCCCGGGATGGCTCATTCCAGGAGCTGCCTGTGGAGACAGAAGGCTTCAGCACAAAGGTGCAAGAGATTCACACCCTCGAGTTCCTCCCTGGACATTTGGCCCCATCCTTAAGACAAGCAAATAATGAGGCACTTCTCCAGATCAAACCTTTTATGCTTTGTCAGATGCTTCTGTAAGAGAGACTCAAGTTTATGGATGGCTATGCTGGACCAGGCTCCAGCTCCACACACTGTGGCTACACAGCTCCAAGCTCAGCAGGGTCCCACACTCACTGAGACAGCGTTGGGCACAAGGAGCATCAGCCTTACCTCCATGCCCTGAGCAGCCAGGCCCCTCATCAAAAACCACTATTGCCTTCCCAATTTTGTGGGAGCCCAGGTTTGGACACTGCCCTTCACTCAGTGCCCAGGTGCTGGAAGATGTTAAGGCTCAGGCTGGAGTGGTGCCAGTCTAGGATGGAGCATTTAAAAGGAGTGGAAAGGAGAATTTCAAAAGAGACAAAAACAATGAGAGAAAATGGAATTAACAAGCCAGGGAACCCTGCTGCTCTGTCACTCCAACAGGACTTAGAGCAGGAATTTAGACAGCACATGGTAAGGTCTATCCAGCATTCCTCAATGCCCTGAAAATGCAGCTGAGCTGCTGGAGGTGCAGAATTCCATATTCTACATTTGCCAGTATCCAAACCCCCTGGCTCTGCTATCACTGCAGGGAAAACAAAAGTAGTAAAAGGCCAATTCTGCCTCTTACAGAGTATTTATAGACTCACAAAACTATGGATCATTCAGCCTACCCATTCACCCTGCCCAGATACAAGGACGCTACATAGCAACTCCCAGTTCTTGCCTCCAGTTCTAGTCCAAGTCCCCTTAAAATTCAAAACTTTCTGCACCCACAACATCCTTTGCTAAGTAGTTGAACTTCCATACTTCTGCCTGCAGCAGAGAACACCTTGTATTCTTTTTAGTAATGTCCATTTGATTGTATCCAGTTTCCACTCTGGAAAGGACCAGTAGTTATGAAAGGTATGGACACCCTAAGAAAGACCCCCTTGGCTTTGTTGGGAACAAGACCAGCTCTTTACAACTAACTAACATCAGCACATTGTTTCATGAGAAAAATCCCTTTTTCAGATGCATATTTTGCCTTGACCCTCAAGCCTCTAAGGGTCTTTGAGGTTGTTCAGAAAAAGAAAAAAAAAGACATTTTCATTTGGTCCAATTCTTGAATTCTTGCAGCCATTTGTCCCCAAAGGATACAAGAGGAGCCTGGACAAGACACCTACCAGGTTTTGGATTTCTTTCCAGGCTCCTTCTCCGTGAATTGACAGTGAGACGAACTTCTGTGCTGAAGTGCTGCTCCAGAGGGCTCACACCTGGGTCCTGTTCCTGCAGGACATGATGGAACACCAGATCTGCATCCGCGATCCTGGACTCCTGGGAGGCACCTTCGGCTGAGGTGGGGAAATCTGTGAAGGACTGAGAGATGAGGATGCTGTTGAGCAGCTGCCTGTGAAGACTCCACCTGTGAGAACCGACCTGCAGAGCTGCCTCCAGCTCTGGGGCTCCCAACATAAAAGGGATGTGGAGCTGCTGGAGGAGTCCAAGGGAGGGCCTGGAGATGCTCCAAGGGCTGGAGCCCCTCTGCTCTGGAGACAGGCTGGGAGAGCTGGGGGTGTTCAGCCTGGACAGAGAAGGCTCCAGGGAGACTTTAGAGCCCCTTCCAGGGCCTGAAGGGCTCCAGAAGAGCTGGAGAGGGACTTTGGGCAAGAGTCTGCAGTGACAGGACAAGGGGAATGGCTTCCCACTGCCAGAGGGCAGGATTAGATGGGATAGTGGGAAGAAATTCTTCCCTGTGAGGGTGGGCAGGCCCTGGCATAGGTTGGGCAGAGAAGCTGTGGCTTCCCCATCCCTGGAAGTGTCCAAGGCCAGGTTGGATGGAGCTTGGAGCAACCCGGGACAGTGGAAGATATTCCTGGCCATGGCAGGGGGGTGGAACGAGATAAACTTTGAGGTCCCTGCAATCCAAATTGTTCTATCATTCTATGACTCCTTGTCTCTCCTGACATTCACTAACAGCTCCTCTCTTTATCCTTCAATATATGCATGGATTGACCTTTTATAATGCCAGTTATGATAATATAAAAAGTAAAATTTCCTAATAATCCACTTTAAGGACTTTGCCTGGCTGCTGAACCCTGAGCAATACTTCCCATCTCTGCCAGGGGGCACTGGTAATTTTTATGAGCACAGAGTCTCTTTAGCCAGGCTGCAAAACCCTCCCATCTTTTAAAATACCATTCCCTTCCACTTATTCAAACAACCACCACCTCAAAAGATTTGCAATCATTAAATCCCACTGAGATGACCTCAGCAGAGGCCACCCCTCATGCTGAATTCTTCTGCATAAAGACGGACTTAGATAAAGAAAGGAGGAATCTACTTATTTCCCCCAAATTCTAATCAATTTATGTGGAATTGTGCAGATTTATTTGTTCTAAGCCTTTGTTACAGATCTCAGCAAATCCTACTTCTACCCATGAATAAAGTTTAAAGTATCACAGTATCATTAGAAGGAAGAAGGAGCTGCTTAGTGTTTTAAAAGTGCCATTTCAACAGGAAAGGCAAACAGGAGCAGCCCAGGAACCCTGACTGGAAGCCTCCCAGGCTGGAAGACCCTTTGTCACACACAGGGCTGCTCCCTCTGTGTTTGTGCCCAGACCTGGGAGATGGGGATGGCCAACCCCAGGCCCCAGTGGGATCTTGGGGTGCAGCTCACTGCAGTTCCTGGGTCTGGAGCTCTCTGGGAGTCTTGCTCCTGGTCAGGAGCTCTGGATACTGAGGCACATCTCACTCCCAAATAGAAGTAACCAGCAACATTCCTGAAGTTCTTGTTCTTCCCCCCACTTTTCCCTCTGACTGACCCTCACTCTGCAGATGCCATCACTGACATCACACTGGCCCTGAGGGATTAATCTCAATTTCACAATTATGTGCCTCAAGAAGCTGCTGGCCAACTATGTCCCCAGGGCCACGACATGGCAAAACCAGCTCCCAGCTTGATGGAAACATGGAAGAAGAGTCTGTTTCATTTAATCCCTTGAGCACTGAACCTCCAAGAGGTCACTGGAAACTCGAGTGTCCCATAGCCTTGGGACAACACAAGAAAACTGTTGTTGGCAGAGAGAAAGGAAATCTGCAGGGAAAAGGCCAGAGAACCTCTTGCTGTCTCATCTCACCACTCATCCTCTCTTAGATCAGATGCCCTACTCCTGACTTAGCCTGAGGCAAAGGACTTTAAATGGAAGCAGAGACAGGGAGCGGGTGATGGGGAGCAAAGATTGGTGGCATTGCCTCCCAGCACCAGCTGAAGGAGATTCTGAGAGCTGGAGGAGGAGGGAGCAGAAGTAGCAAGGAGTAGGAGGAAGAAAGGAAAGGAACCCCCCAGCACTCTCCCAGTACCTGGAAAGCATCTGGACTGCTTGCTGCTGGAGAGAGCTGCACAGACTGACGGCGAGACTGAGCAGAGTAATCCGAGTCCAGCTCAAAATCAAAGGGATGGACAGACAGCAGGCGCTTTGTCTTGCACATCTTAGCATAGAAAGTGCAAGAAAGGAAAATTCAGCATAAAACACAGTTGGCATTGAGGAAAGGGGGAGGGAGGGCCCTTGTCTCCTTAGTTTGCTCTGATTTTGCAGCAAGAATTTGGGTCTGATGCTGTCCTATTGAAGGAACCCAGGTACAGCACGTGCTTATGTTGAAGGCAAGGAAAAGTGGGTTCCTGATTTCCACAGCCTCTGGCTCAGGACTGTTGCCATCAGCAGACAGGGAGAAGCTCTGTCCTAGTTTAAAAAGGCACTATGGGAAAGCTGAGCCAGGTTACAGCTCAGAGAGAGATCCAGGTGATGCTTTTGAGTCCTGAAGCATCTCCCCATCTTCAGAGAAAGAATGCTGCAGGCAGATCTCTCTGGATATTTGGGAGGTCATCAGTAAAAACAGGTGGATTCTCATTATAGAGGAGCTGGGACTTTATACTAATTGGGAACATCTTTAGTGTTAGGAATGGGTCTTTTTTCCAGGCACAAGTATTTGTGATGTTACTGATATGGTGGTTTTTACACAAACTAGGAAAGGGGCTTGTCTTGGAGATGGAAAACAGAGGTAAAGGTCTAGTTTTGAAAGTGGCACAGAAAACCACCACCACTGCCACCACCAAGGCAGGCCAAGGACACAGAGTGAGACAGTAGGAGCTCCAGAACAAACACTTACTCTGCTGTAGTGCTCTGCTTCAGCTCCACGGAGGACATTGTCCTCGTCATCACTGTCATCCCCAGCATCACAGCTGGTGAGCAGCTGGCACTCACCTGGAGGGGACACAACAGTAGGTAAGTGCCCACTGTGGTGGTCACACCAATGTACCTGCAGGTGAGGCCAAGCTCCTTCCAAGGGCTGAAAAGGTGCAGGTTAGAAATACCTCCCCAAACTCTATTCTGCAGACACCCACTCTTAGCACTTGGTGTTGCAAAGGCTTTGCTGGCCTCTCATTGCTTCCCCTTCCAGATGTGCACCTTCACAGGAGTGTAAGTGCAGGTGTACCTTCAGGAAGATAAAGGGCACCTGCACCACAGGGAGCAGCCTGAGGTCCACTCGGGTCACTCCAGTGTTCATAGGCTCAGCCCAACATGTCTCTGCTTCTGCTATCCCTGATTCCCACCAACCAGCTCAGTTATTTATCAGTGATCCACCGCTCTGGGTGCCCATCTCCATATCTACATCACTGCCAAGCCAATCACTATGCTGGGAACAGCCCAAATGCCAGACCAAGTCCAAAGTCAAGGCAGGCAAAAAGCTCCTTCCTGCATCAAATGGCAAGGTGCAGTGAACAACAAATCTCTCCAGTGCCCATAGCCAGGGGGTGTGAAGTGAAAAAGATACTGGAAAGCTTGCTTGAACTGCAAGCCCCGTGCTGCAATCTTCTTTTTTACTTACTGTTAATGTCTGGCAGGCTGTAAACTCTGTCATGAAGACCTAAACAAAAAGAAAAATGGTGGTAAAACCAAATAATCGTGTTTTCTCCCTCTACCTCACGCAGAGGACAAGCTTCAGATCCATGGATAACTGGAGTTCTTATTCTCTAACCCTGACAAGAAACAATAATCAAAAAGATGATTTGGCAGGAACAAAGCAGGCACTGGGAGCACTGAGAGACAAGGCTTGACTTTTAAAGTTGAAGAGCTGATTGCCACCATGTCCCCAGTCCTGGTGCCACGTGCCTGGGCACAGCCAACTGCAGACGGGCACATCAAACCCAATGGCCTCATGTCATTCCTCCCACAACCAGAGATATGTTCCAGGAGGAGGTTCTTTCTTGCTCAAGGGTCAAGCCAATTCACTGGTGTTATTGAAGTAATAAACAACAAAATAATTTCTTTTTGAAAAAGGCATCAGAATCTCAATTTAAAGTGGCCTAAAGCACCATTATTCTCATTGTGGTTTGGTTTTCTCTCAGATTGTCCTTTTTGCGTGGTCCAATGTATTTTTTGACCAAATGCTGCATGAATTGTCTCTCAGTCCATGAATTTTATATTCCATGCCACTACCCTCCATTCTTTTTCTGCTATTTCTGCCAAGAGTGGTTGGGATAAAAGAGCAATTGGACCAGTTGAATCAGGTCATGTCAATGGAATTTGTGCAAACTTTTCTATGGCTCCTCAAAATGGGAATAAAATCCACACTGGCTTCCAAAGGCAATAGGCAAGGGGGTGTAGGAGCTGTATGAATGGCAACTAGCAGCTGGTCAGTAAATAATTCTGTATTAACATCATCATATATTTATGCACTGTTGGACCAATATCAGAAATACTGAAGGTCCATAAAGCTCTGAAGAAAACAGTTATAGTGGCAGGTAACTCACTAATTTTGATAAGTTTTGTCAGTGTGAGGGGATCATCAGATTGGCTGTAAAAATCATTAGGTCATGGGAAAGAAAATGAGTGCTGGCTTTAGCCTAGTTAAACTAGGGTTAATTTAACAAGCTCTGTGATGAAAAGAGTAAAAATAAAGAAAACAAGAGTTGCAAACTGCAGGACATGGTACTTTTAAATTTAACATGAGATATTAGGAAATTTCTTTTCGCTGAAAGAGTGGTCAAACACTGGAACAGGCTGTCCAGGGAAGTGGTGGAATTATCATCTTTGGAAGTGTTAAAAACCATGCAGATGTGGCACTTGAGGGCATAGTTTGGTGGTGGATTTGTCAGTGCTGGGTTAATGGTTGGACTGTATGATCTAAAGGTCTTTTGCAACCTTAATGATCCTGTATTCTCAAGTCTGTGGTAAAAAACTTAACAGCAGAAAAATCAAGAACAGCTGTTCTGTGTATGAATGCACAGCTTTGAACCTCTGCTTCCACTCCCTGAAGGGAAGTTCTGGCCAGGTGGGAGTTGGTCTCTTCTCCCAGGCACTCAGCAATAGGACAAGGGGGCACGGGGGGCTCAAGCTCTGCCAGGGGAAATTGAAGTTGGAGATGAGAAAAAACTTGTTTGCAGAGAGAGTGCTCAGGCATTGGAATGGGCTGCCCAGAGAGGGGGCGGATTCCCCATCCCTGGAGGTTTTTCAAGTGAGCTTGGCCGTGGCACTGAGTGCCATGATGTGGTAAAGGGACTGGAGTTGGCCCAAGGGTTGGACTCGATGATCTCGGAGGTCTTTCCAAACCAAATCAATTCTATGATTCTGTGATTCCAGGGTGTTTTGAACAGCCTTGACACCACATGGCACTCAAAGCAGCACCAACAGTGATGCTCCTCCCTCACTGCATCCCAATGCCATGTTGCACAGGTGCCACACGTGCAGGAGAAACCACAGTGCTCCTCCTCACCTAGAAAAGCAGAGTTGAACCCCTGCCCTGGCTGCAGCCTTCCATAGAGGGACTGCAGGACTTTGGCACTTCCAAACCTCTTGAAACGGGATCGCACGTGTTCGTAGTACCACTCCAGGGAACCGACCTTCACAATCCTGCCCAAAGAGAGGATGCAGACATGTCAACCAGCCCAGCCCTGCCCATGGGGAGCAGCCCCTCACCCAGAAACTGCCTCTTGGCAAACACACAACATGATTTCTAACCAGCATAAAAGGATGTTGAATTTGGGCTTGCCTTGCCCCCCAGCCTGCATCACAGCAGACCAGTGATGAGGAGTATTGCTCAGGGGCTGATACTGGGACTGGCACTGCTTAACATGTGTAGCAGTGATGTGGACAGCAGGACTGAGTGTACCCTCAGTTTGCTGATGACACCAAAAGGGATGCCACCCAGAGTCACCTGGACAGGCTGGTGTGAACCTCATCAAGATCAACAAGGCCAAGTGCAAGGTCCTGCATCTGGGTTGGGGCAATCCCAAGCACAAATGCAGGCTGGGACATTTCTCCTTTGGACACAGGCTGAGAGAGCTGGGGCTGTTCTGCCTGGAGAAAAGAATGTTCCAGAGAGACCTTAGAGCCCCTTCCAGTGCCTAAAGCGGCTCCCAAGGGGGACTCTAGACTCGGACCTGGAGTGACAGGTTCCCACTGGCAGAGGCAGAGTTAGATGGGATAGGGGAAAGAAACTCTCCCTTGTAAGGGTGATGAGGCCCTGGCACAGCCTGCCCAAAGAAGCTGTGGCTGCCCCATCCCTGGAAGTGTCACAGGCTAGGTTCGATGGGGCTTGGAGCAACCTGGGCTAGTGGAAGATGTTCCTGGCCATGGCAGGGGGGTGGAACAAGATGGTGTTTAATCCAAGCCAAACCATTCTGTGATTCCATGAGGAGCAGCACCTGGAGAGGCGGCAGGGATCGCACACCCAGCCCTGCTCCTTCTTGTTGTAGCGGCTGCAGTTCTTGCAGGTGTAGAAGTGGCAGTCCAGGCACTGCCTCTTGCTGTTCAGCAGGAACTTGAAGGGCTGCAGGCAGTGGACACAGTGAGTTTCATTGAGGTGGGACTGATTTGTCAAGAACTCTCTCTTGCTGCTCTCCTGGTCGATCTTGCATTTCAGCTCCCTGCAGAAAACATCCCAAAACACAGGGACTTGTTTTTGTTATCATTTCACTGCAAAGTCTCACGTGGCAGACGCTTTTATGCCTCAGTCATTTCAGAAATGATTTTCCAGGGAACATTCTGAGTCCTGCAGCTTGTGGAAACAGCTGTAGGGCAAATCTAATAAATAACATATCATGAGTTAAATAAGCTGAACAACAAAGCGGGCTCCATGTTCAGGGCAGGTAACTATACATTAGGATCTGCCACTGTTAAGTTTAGTATTGGATTTGATTGTGCCAAAACCTGTCCTGTTTGTTTCCCAGGGTGTTGATCATAAATCCCAGAAATCTCAGGAGAGTGGCTCTTCTCAAACACCCTGGCTGAATCCCAACCTGATACAATCTTTGGCCATGGAGTCCAGCAGGGAATTAAAATCTTTCTGGAATTCTTAGTTAACACAGGGAAAAAAAAGAAAAGAAAAGAAATCTGGGATTAAAAAGGATTAAAAGAGGTTTTGACATAGTCCTTCCATGCTAAATTCAGCAGAGAATTTTATTAAGTGATGTGCAATGAGGTTCTGGCTGTTCAGAGATGCTTGTGACAGTCCCATGAAAGGCTGGCCAAGACAAGCACTTTCCAAGAGCACCTTCTTCTGGCAATCCATCACTGCAGGCCTCTTTCCTTATCTGAACCTGGCTGCTAGATCAGGTGCCCACATAAGACAATGCCTGCCCAGGGCTGAACCCCCAGGAACAGCCCAGGCCTGAAATGCCTGCCAAACTGCTGGGGGCCCACTGTGCCACCCAAAGGCTTTCTATTTGCTCCCCTCACCAGGCACCACCTCAGGTATGTTTGCCTTTGGGGCGATGGCTGACAGGAAGATGTTTGACTTGTAGGGAAAGTCCTAGAAGGTTTTTTTTTTCTGTCTAGGCAGCATTATGAAGTGGTATTTTCCAGAGTAGAAGTCAGCTTGGGCCATAAACCTCAGGCCATCAGGTCTGGAGGCTGCTTCATGATCACAGCATGGACCACGAGGCTTTGGTGATGCTCCCAGTGCTGGGCGCCGGACCGGACGCCGGAGTGACCACAGCAGGAGCCTCGCTGGCCACGGGGGCAGTGGTGTGACTGGCACTGGGAACAACAGGCATGGCAATCAAGCTAATCTCTGTTTAACCAAATCAGTTTGCACATTAGGGAGCAGCTCTTCTTTTTTTTCCAATTTTCTGGTCAGCTTACTGCCAGCACGCCAGGCTGTGTTCACTGTCACACAGGAGTAACCCCTACTTGCATTAATTGAGGATCTGGGAGATGTAAAAACCTGTATAGAGACTGAACTGGTGCTTTTTTTTTTATAATCAGCCAATTCACCATCCTAGCAGTGTTTCAAACAACTCAGTGCAAATGTCCAGCAGTAAATATATACATGGCTACTAAAAGCAAACACACAAATAGAAAACCCTTGGGTTGGACTCAGTGCTCCTTTGCCACTCCCGTGCTAAGGCTGTTGCCAGTAGGATCCACTCTTTTACTGGAACTGCTTTTTCTGGTTCCCAGAGACCGGTTGGATCCCTTCACCTCTCCTCCCTCACCCACCAGACCTGCCAAAGGAAGGACAAGTCTCAGCCAAACCAGTTTAAAAGCCGCAGGAACTGCATGCTTCTTGTCTCCTCTTGCTGGCAGGAGCACAAACCAGTCCCTTCCCTGCTCTGCTCATGGCAGAATAAATAAATCCATGGCAATGGGATGCCAACTGCAGCAGGGTTGGTCCCACTGAGCTGAGGGTTGGTCCCAGGAGAGACACAGGGAGCCATCCCCCCAAAACAGGGTTGTGTTTATGGAAGGAATCAGGGAGAGCCCCCACAAAATGGCCATTGTTTAATTTTTTGGGGCAAAGCATTACCCTCACATGCCTGTGCAGTTTCTGGCCAGCAGAAGCCTTTGTCCCTTGTTGGTGAGTAGCTTCTGCCAAAAACAAAATACAGAGAAGCAGCAGAAAGGAAATAAAAAGAGCGAGATGGGAGGGCAGGGGCCAGGGGTGGGGGGAGGAACATTTCTTCGAGGCTTGCGTGTTGAGACAAGTCCAGTGAATAGAAAAGCCAATTAATAGAAAAGCAAATGGGGCTGGTCAGAGCACAGGGAGCACAGTGAATGGATATAGAGTCTCCCATAATGTCACATCATGTCCCAACTTGTTACAGGCAGAAAATTCTTGTGTAGCTCTGTGTGCAGCATGCAGGAATGTGGCAGACTTTCCCAGATTCGAAGGCTCATCTATAGCAGAAATTATTCAGAAATTACAGAAATTTCTGTAATTCAGAGTGCTTAATGCCAGTCCTCCACAGGGCAGGATTAAACAAGAAAATCAAAGTAAACAGAGGAAATGACACTTAGGAGGAGAGCTGGGTAGAAGCATTCGAGACCTGAGACCTTCTCCCATCTTACATCTCCCATAGCATGACGCTCCATTTGGAAGCTTCCTGGGCATCAGAGAGGACCCAGATAAGCCAGTCTGGCGCCAAGGTCAAGTAGGGAAGGAACTCACCTCGCCCAATTCTTTGCTGCAGGGCACAGCAATGTGGGTCCCCACCTCCTCCCTCCAGGCCAAGCTCAGATCCATCACAAGGAAGATATTCACCCTTTCCAGGATGGTAATTTTTTTAAATACCCCTGTCTAATCAGCTTCCTCCACTTCAGAGCGACCAGCAGAGGAAGGCAGTAAATGATGATACTGAATTATCTCTGCCTCCCACACAGGCTGGTTTTTTTAAGGCAAAAAAGTAATCAAGGGGTTGAAAAATAGATGACTGAGAGCTTCTCGTGGCTAATGGTGTAAATGGAGAGGCTCCCAGGACAGCAAGCTTTTTGGAGGATGCAGATACCCCAAATGAAGTAGGATGATTCTCACCCCTCACCTTTCCTTTTGGATCTGATAAAGGATCTAATGAGGTCCTGGTCCCCAGGCACTATCGTGCTATCAGCACCAGCTCACAAAATTCAGGGCTAGGAGGGTCCAAGGGCTAAGTGGAAGTGCAGCACTGCCCAAACCCAGCCTGGGAGAGTGGACCATCCCCTGGGGATAATAATGAGAACTTGCCCAGACCCTGAAGAGGGTCACTGCAGCTTCTTGAAATACGTTAAGACATTATTAGGTTCAATGCCTGATGCAGCTAATGAGCAAGACCTAAACCCTCACAATTTCTCATGCTCAAAAGTTAATCTCATCTGACAGAACATTTTTAAACAGAACTTTAATCAAATGCCCTGTTTATAAACACTTAGAAGTTTGTAGAACTTGCTGCTTCTCTGATTTTCAATCTTTTCCCAATCTGTGGGCCCCTAAAACTTTCCCAGG
This sequence comes from Sakesphorus luctuosus, assembly GCA_013396695.1. Lineage (NCBI taxonomy): Eukaryota > Metazoa > Chordata > Aves > Passeriformes > Thamnophilidae > Sakesphorus > Sakesphorus luctuosus. The sequence continues at coordinate 243,819 of VWZD01001336.1, read as the reverse complement.
ACAGCACAGCCCACTGTACAGCATATTTAAGGCTACTACAGTAGGTTCACTGCTCCTCTCAGTTATTTTTCCAGGATCCTTCAGGAGTCTGTGGTCACCCAGGTCTCACCGAACATCCCTTCTGCTCTAAACACGCAAGGTCCATCTCATGAAGCAAAAGCAGGAAAGCCAAATCCCGTCCTCTGCTGCAAGATAAGGTCTCTTCTCGAGAGCCCCGCCAGCCCCAAGCCCCACAAAGGCATTTCCTGGTATGTGTGCCCACGAACTGCCGCGGTGTCACCGACGCGCATCGCCGCCGAGGGCACGGTGCCAGTGTGCACCTTTGCTACCTGTACGCGTCACCTCCCCGCTGATAACGTAATCTATCAGCAGCGTTTGTTTGCCTTTCACAGTCCGGTCCCGGCTGGTCCTCCTCGCCCACGGGCTCAGCACGTCGTTTTATCCCCACACCCCGCATGAAACCGCGGTTTTGCGGGCACACCACCGCGGGGACCGCAACGCCGATACTCACTCCAGCCGTTCCTCCTCTTTTTTCCGCAGATCAAAGTCCCGTTGAACGACTTCCCAGACGTGCTTCGCTTCTTCGTCGGTTAGCTTGGAGAGGTCCAGCTTCCTGCCCATCTCGACGCCGATCCCGTTACTCGCTGCCCTGCGCGCTCGTTGTCCCGCAGCCTGGGATGCTGGAGCAGCGGGAAGAGCTCAGCCCCACCTCCACGGCTGCCCCGTATAAAGGGGCAGGGGCAGAGCTGCGGGCAGGCCAGCCGGCTCCTGGCAGCTCCGCAGCCGCTCTGCCGGGCGAGCCTGCCCGCTGGGACGGCCGGCGAGCAGCGCTGGCACGGTGCCTATCGGCTGCGGGGACTCGCCGTGGAGCGGGCGGGCAGCCCTGCCTTCCCCCAGAGTCCTGCCCGGAGCTGCAGACAGCTCCACACCTCGTCCGCCTGGCTGGGGCTGCGGGAGATGTTTACTCTCTGCCTGCTTTATGCAGGGTGTGCGAATGAAATGAAGCCTTCAAACGAACGCCTCCCCGGGGAAGGCAGGCCACGGGGTGTTTGGGGAGGGAGCGGAGCATTCCCGGGAGGAGNGGGGTTGGTCTCTTCTCCCAGGCACTCAGCAATAGGACAAGGGGGCACGGGGGGCTCAAGCTCTGCCAGGGCAAATTGAAGTTGGAGAGCAGAAAAAACTTCTTTGCAGAGAGAGTGCTCAGGCATTGGAATGGGCTGCCCAGAGAGGGGGTGGATTCCCCATCCCTGGAGGTTTTTCAGCTGAGCTTGGCCGTGGCACTGAGTGCCATGATGTGGTAAAGGTACTGGAGTTGGCCCAAGGGTTGGACTTGATGATCTCGGAGGTCTTTTCCAACCCAGTCCATTCTATGATTCTACACCCTCTGCTCCCCAGCTCGCTCTTCTGTGTCTGATGGCATTACACCGATTTTCCCTTCATCAACAGTTTCTTAAGGGAAACTTCAGCACATCTGGCTTCCCCCTCAACACCAGAGCCTGGCTTCCTGCATTGCTCCCACGGCAATTTGGGAAGCTGAGCTTGCTTGTGGCAAACAGCTTAATTAGGACACAGCGCTCTTCTCGTTTACCTTGAGCAAGAAAAGACGGTTTGACAGGATTTTAACAAAAGTGCTAAACACATCACATAGCCAAAGAGATATACATTGGAATAATCTGACTACCAGGGCTGTTGTTGCCCAGTAAAACAATCTCTCCCTGTCTAAGCAGGACCCTGGGTATTAAACCCGTTTCTCATCTTCATGAGAGCAAATACTGATGCTATTCACACTTTTTTGTCCCTGACAGGAATTTAAACAGGAACCAAGACGGCAAGAGCCAAGACAAACACTATTCTGCCTGGTGGGCCTAAGATCCCTGCTGCCCACCCACTGTGCTTGCCCAGGGGTACAAGGAATTAATTATCCACCCTGATAATTCACTTGAAACAAATATTAAGCTCTATGAAGAGAGCCAGAAGAGCATTTTAAATCCAAACTTGGATGAATTTTGTGCAGAAAAAGCGATGATTACAGTGTTTGAGCCTGCATATCAGGAACACATGATCTTCATTGGAATCCAGAAATTGATTTTCAGCTCCTCTTCCAGCCGAGATACAGTCCCGACAAAAGCAATTAGTTTATTGGCAGGAGCCAGACATCACTTGGGCTGCTACTTATGTAAGCTCATGTTTGCGAGCCCTTGCTCGCCCCACTGCATCCCAACAGGGAGCAGGTCAATAGATACTAATTAACATCACAACGAAACCCTGTTCCAGCGCTTGTCAGTACAATCATGCCGGGAGCTCCAAAGCAGCTCGGATCAGAGTATTTTCTTCTTCAAAAGGATTAAGCATAAAATCAGAAAGATGTGGCCTGCTCTGCAATCAAATTATGAAAAATGCAAGTGCTCAGCAGTGCCCGTATTCCCCCAAAAATGCTGGGCTAGCCAGAAAACCATCCTGTGGGAAATGTCACCAGTGCAGGTCCACAGAATGAATTCCAAGTATTTCATTGGCCTGGGAACTGAGTCTCTTTTGGGAAATTCCTCCATCAGATCCGTGGTGTAAGTAACAGCAAAGACAGACTTCTTTTTTCATGTCTTTTTTTTTTCTTTCTTCTTTTTCCTCTTTCAAAGGAGTTTGTTGGATTTGTTGTTCAGACCCAGCAACCACCAGCTTCCAGCAAGTCTCTGCTTTGAGAAAGAGAACTAAACCTGCCTACCCACAGCTCCCTCCCCCACCATACAGTCATGAATAAAGGCTCCCAAATATTACAAACTCATGAAAAAGAAAAAAAAACCCATCCAGAACCGCTCAGACAGACACTATCACATGGAAATGTGCAAAAAATGTATAGATATGGCACTTGGGGTCACAGTTTGGTGGTGGACCTGGCAGTGGTTGCACTTGATCTTTATGATCCTATGTTGTTGGACCAGATGATGTTATATGTGTGCCTAAGTCCAGCAGCACCTGCAGAGACCATGCATGTGTGGGGTGAAAGTCAGGAACAGGGATGTAAAGGCAAAGTTATGAGTTTCCTATTAGCTGGAGGCTCAAATGGACCTCGAGTCCAGCTGAGTTGGGGATCTGGACACCATGGTGGCCAAATGGGAGAGGGAAATGTCACAAGATAAGCCTCTCCTGAAACACCAGGTACAGATGTATTTATTTCAGGCTCCATTTCTGACTTTCAGTATTGCTAGATGATAAAAGAATGGATTTCTGTGATATCTTCTTTAAGGGAAACATCCCTTCTAGCTGCAGGGCCACTCTTTTAAAAATAATAATCACATGAGTTGTTATCTGCAGTTCTTGGTAATTGTGGGACAACTGTGAACTGATATATAGGACATGTGGCCTGGACTTTCTACAGCCATTCATTTTACAATGTTTCAACTGATAACTGGAAGTAAATCCATAATCAGAGCTCAACAAAACTGACCAGTGAAGATACTATTCAGTTGCTTCTACAGACAGCAAAGGCCACTCCAGCAAAAATAGCCAACACTCTCACTTCCCCGTCCTCATTTTCTTCCTGATAAAGGGGGCCCTCCTTGGCCAAACCAAGGGGCAAAAGCCCAACAATTTCTCCAAGTATAACAATACCCAATTTTCCAAGCAGCTGCCCTGAGTGCTGCAGAGGGAAGATGTGCCTACACAAGGTGCTGCAGTGATGCTTGGGGTGGTGAGTTGATTTACAGTGGCATCAACCCCAGCTTTGCTCCTCACTTCATGAACATTGATGGGCATGTTGGCTCCCATCAATACAGGGTTATCCCAAGCACCTAGGCAAACAGCTAGGGGAGTTTCCAAAAGCCAGATGGAGTCAGACCAGGAGCATCCACCAGCAGCTCCAACCCATTTCCAAGCCACAGACAGGGAGGTCACAAGACCCATATTCACAGGAACATAACAAAAACAGGAGCTCACAAACACGTGTTGCTGCTGACCGTAGGAATTTCATGGATGCCTCTGCCTCTCCCCTCATCCTCCTGCAATCATCTCCCAGTCATGAGATCTCTCAGAGCTGGGATGGCATTCCTTTTCCCTTCAGTTTCTTGGCAGTTTTACAAAGACATCACCCCCATCACAGTAGAGAAGAACAAGCAGGGCAGGGAAGGGGTGTACAATGCCACTGCTATTTCTGTATGTGACTCACGAGGGATCGCTGTGGGTTTCATCTATTAATATGATTATTGGCAGTACCATATCTCATTTTAAATGACCCTGTATTTGATTTGTGTGGCCAGTGACTCTGTGGGGGATGACCCACGATGGAACAGCCTGTGCCTGAAGGACTGCACCCTGTGGAAAAGTGACCCACACTGCAGCAGTTCATGAAGAATTGTTGCCCAAGGGAAGGGCCCCATTGTGGAGCGGGGAAGGACTCCTCTCTCTGAGCAGTGGCAGAAACAACTTGTGATGAACTGATTGTAACCCTCATTCCCTGTTTCCCTGCCCTGCTGGGTGGTCAGGTGTTTTTAGGATTTATTTTATTTCTCATTCTCCTGATTTTGTTAGTAATAAATTTAATTAATATCCCCACTTCAAGTCTGCTTTGTCCATGACAGTAATTGGTGAGAGATCTCTCCCGGTCCTTATCTCAGCTCATGAATCCTTCCTTATATTTTCTGTCCTGTGTCCAGCTGCAGAGGGGAGTGAGAGAGTGTCTTTGGTGGGTACCCAGCACCTAGCCAGGGTCAACCCACTGAAGACCCCAACAGCCTCACTTATAGAAAACAGCCATTCAGCTTTCATTATCATGGATAACAATGTTCTGACCTCTCTTGCAATTAGAAAACTACTATCACAGAAATCTTGAAAACAAAGTTTGTAGAATATCAGTTAAAGGGTGAAAGCTGTAAGAATGTTTTTCCTAACTATGTGAACATTATAGAGTCCTCACAGCCCCCACAGCCCTCACGGGCCCCACAGCCCTCACATTCTTCTCAAACCTCAAAGCCCTTTCAAACTCCATAGCCCTCAGTCTTCAAAGACTCCTTAACCCTCTTTAACCTCACTGACCCCACATCTCTCACGGACACCACAGCCCTCACTGCCCTCATAGTACCCATAAACCCCATAGCCCTGGCAGACTCCACAGCCTCCCTAATGCTCACAGTCCTCAGATCCCACAGCCCTCAGTATTGACAGGCATCACAGCCTGTCACAGCCACCACAGACATCACAGCCCCTCTCATTTCCTACAGTCCTCTCAGCCCCCAGAGCCTCACAGCCCTCTCAGCCCCCACAACCATCACAGACCCCTCATAGACCATACACTCCTCACAGTCCTCACAGCCCTCTCAGCCCCCATAGCTGACACAGACCCCTCACAGACCATACAGTCCTCACAGCCCCAATAGCCCTCATAGACCTCGAAGACTCCATAACCATCATAGAACCCATAACCCTCATAATAGACCCCATAACCCTCACAGCCCCCATAGCCCTCACAGACATCACAGACCACACAGCACTCACAGACTGCACTGTTCCCAATGCCCCAAAAGTTCTTACAGCTCTCTCAGCCCCCATAACCCTCAGAGCCCTCACAGACCGCACAGACCTCTCAGCCCCACACAGCCCCCATAACCAGGGGGTGTCTGGGCACAGCCAGAGCCTGAGCAGATGCCTCACTCATCTCCAGGTGACACCACCATGGTGTGGCCATGCGGGATGTGCCCTTCCTGCCCTTCTGTGCCCTCCTGGGAACCCTGGGATTGCTCCATGCGGCCCTGGTGGGCATCTGGTGCCAGCATTGGTGTAGGGGCTTTTATTACCTGGATGGTGGTACTGGACCATTCAACTGGCACCTGCACTGGCATTCACTGTCCTCTTGCAGCTTCTGAACCGCACCACATGGCCAGGTTTATGTGCTCAGCTCTAGGAACTCTCCTGCACTTTCAGTGTCACATTGCAAAACGAAAAGCAGCTGATTCAACAGCTGGTTCAACAGCTGGTCTCACAGAAAAGGTTCTAGAAGGAAGAGCCGGTGCTGGAATTGACTTTTTTTTCACATCCTATACACTGTACAGCCAACAATGAGATGGCTCACTTTCCTTCCAAGCTAAATGCAGCATCACGTCCTTTCAGTCTTAAACAGCCAGGATCCCAAACTGAACCCTACACTAACTGCTCCCACACTAGTGGTGCCAGGACAACAAGCTCTTGGCTTTTAGCTGTGCAACTTCACCACTCATAAAAACGCCACACGATGGCGGTGTAGACTCGCAAAACAATTAAATGGACTGGGACTATCTCTAAAGCCGCCAAAGCAAAGATCCAAGTTGAAAATGTCACTTACTCTCAAACTGTGTCAGCACAGAAAGATTTCGCTGACCTTGCCCTTCCACGTGCAAACTCTTATTTGCACCACACTGAAGCAGCAGCACGAACTCCTCAGTTCTATGTACTCCGAAAATTTTCCTCTCTGGCAGAGTCCAGCTACAACATTGAAAACATCCAGTAAAAACTTAGCTCACAAGTCAGAGGTCAGAGCACTGTTGCTGTCTCCACCTTCAACAGCACCCCTTGAGCTGCACTGCACACCCTGGTATCTGCCATTTCCTCCTCAGCTCTATGTACCATTATAATCCTTCAGCCTCACAGAGTCAGGATCCAAAACTGAACCCCACCACTGTTGCTCAGCCACTGAAGGTGCCAGGACAAAAAGCTCAAGAGCTTGGCCTTTACATTCCCACTGGAGTGGTTCAACAGCTCTAACCAACAGCGCTGTATATGAGGAAAAGCCACCAAATTCACCAGGAGACTCTCTGAACCACCCAATGTGTGGATCTGATTTCCTTGCCATGGACTGGAAATATGACCCTACCTCAAAAAAAAAGTGATCCTCACCTCCACAATAGAAAACAACTGGGGACTGATCCCATGCAAAAGTGCCAGAACACTGTTACTTGGCATTACCTCCCCCAGGCAGTGTGTCATCTGCACACCAAGACTGGGGACTCCTGTATCTGGCTCCAGTATCCTGCCCTTCTGCTCTTCTCCAGGTTGCTGTGCCTGTGTCCTGAGACCAGAAAGACACACTTGTGGTGGGAGTGCACTGCATTTAGCAAAGGGTTGTGTTTAAGAGTTCATAGAGGAAAGGCTGTAACCCCAGGCGTGCCCTAGAGCCATTCCTGGAAGGCACAGGAGATTCCTTGGCTGCAGTGCCTGCACAAGAAGGGCCTCACCACCCTCACAGCGAAGAATTTCTTCCTAACATCCCATCCAAACCTGCCCTGTGCCTGTTTAAAGTCATTCCCCCTTGTCCTGGCAGTACCAAGCTCTTGTAAATAGTCTAAAGAGGAGGCCTGAGACCGGCCCAAGTCCTTGCCATGCAGGCAGGGAATTTTTCTCTCCCTACCAACACAAACATTTTGGGAGTTGAAGTGCCAGGACCCAGAAGAAAGGAGTGGTTGATGACTCTAGATTCCAAATTAAGGGTGGGGTGGAGGTGAGAAACAGACCCCCAGCACCTGGGAGAGGGAGAGGCTTTTTTCTGTTGCTGGCTTCACTTCTTTTTGGCCAGCTGCATTGAGTGGAAGCCACTGTTTGCTGGACTTGTGAAGGTGTTTGGAGGGAGCTGAGTTGCCTGTTTTGGCCACCCAAGACCCCAGCTCTGCTCTTGTGCTCTGTGTTGCTCATCAGAGAGAGAGAGAGAAGGGAGAGCTGTGGCCACTGCCTTAGATTCTGCTACAGATCCCTTTCCTGAGCCAGCTTTCCATCTGCAGAGTGAGTACCATGACCACCAGCCCCTGTCCCCAGCCTCTCATCCCTCACTGGAGGACGGAGAGGACTCTGCATTTGCCTGCCCGAGGATTCCACCCCATCCTTTTTCGTGGCTTTCATCTCCCATGTAAGTCAGTTGAAGGAGTCAATACCTCACCCTCACTCTTTCACCTTTGTTTTACTGGAGGAACGTGACTTCATGGCCAGCCGAGGCGTGGCAGCGACCCCCACTGTC
>VWZD01001336.1:225385-235612 GCA_013396695.1 Sakesphorus luctuosus | reverse complement strand
ATATATCTATATATATCTATATCTATATATATAGATAGATAGATAGATAGATAGATAGATAGATAGATATACACATTTGTAGTTAAGAACTGTTATCCTGTGTTTCTATGCATTTTTCTGATTAAAACTCCTAAATTTCAAAGCTGTGGGGATTCTCTGTGGGAGGCTCTTCTTTTCTGGTCCATATGTTAGTTTTCTTCTAAACTAAGACAACACCTCTGGGGACAGGCAAGCCAAGCCAGGTGACATGAGGCTGCTGTGCCAGCTCCCCTCTGCTTGGGACCCACACTGGGCGCACAGTAAGGAGAACAACAGACAGGTAGGTTCCTCTTACCTCACCATCAGCAATTTATTAACCTATCAGGCTTCCAGCTCTGCCAATGAACTGTGAATGCCCAACAGCACCACGGCCTGAGCAGAGGCACCTGCTGCACTGGGGGAAGGCCAGGGCCAACCACCTCAGGGCTTTCTGCTTCAGCCGGCCCTTCTCCAAAGTGGGAATGATGGTGGTGACCTCACCTCTGGGGTGCTGGGAAGCCAGGTGCCACCTGGGGGGTCAGGGCAGTAAGAATACTGAGCAAAGCACTCCTTTTTCCCACACATCTTGGGGAGGACAGGTGCCCTTCCCCTCCCAGCACAGGCTCCAGAGCAGACAACACTTCAAAGGCTGTCACTGGCACCCACAGTACAGAGGCCAGCACAGTAGGGATTGTGCAGTGCCTCTTCATCATGATGCTGGGCACAGGGGAAGCCCCCAGTCCCATACTCTTGGTACAGCCAGCCAGCCTGGGAGGATAAAGGCAGCTTCACTCTGCCCAGGGTGAGAGTCTGTCCAGATGTGGAACAAAACACAGCTTGGCAGCTTTCTCAGATTTTCAAGATGGTCTGAAAAGGCACTTCACTCCCCACCTTGGGATGGAGAACATACTGGGTAAAAACCTTAAAAAGGGAATGTTTGGAAGAGGTTCAACAGCAAGCAGAGGCTCTGCAGCACTAGGGCAGCACTGCTGCCTGGCAGAGGCAGCAGTCCACATGCTGCAGTCAGCACTGAGACATCCCACGCAGCACACACTCCCCTGGCCCCACGCAACCACCGGTACACAAGTCCATGGCCCTGGCACCCCCAGGGCCCAGGTTCAGGCAGACACGGCTCCCTGCACAGCCTGCCCTGCCTCGCCCCAGGGCCCAGGCCCGGATTGCAGCTGCCCAGCCAGAGGGCTGTCGGGGTACAGCCAGCAGAACCGCCCCAGCGCCCAGATGGGGAAGACGTTGCGGTACGCGGTGTAACTGATGGCACACGACTTGTTGAACACCCCAGCAATGTTCTCCTGGGAGAGAAGCAGAGAGTAGGATGGCATGAGTGACATGGGACTGCAGGGTGTTCAGGAACCCCTTGGGAAGACTAAAGAAGTACCTGAGGCCAGTCTCCGTTGGGCAGCTGCTTATCAATCAACACTCTGATACCCCTCTCCAGCACACTGATGTCAGGATACCTGCAAAGCAGAAGGGAAATGGGAGCATTCCTATCCAAACAATCTGCAATACCCCATCCATGTCCTTGGGGAATTCAACCTCCTCCAGGCTGTCCCAACCTTGTCCCAGGCACGCTGAGTGCTTTGGGAAGGGCCTCCCACAACCCCAGGACACCAGACATTATGAATATGGCAACATTTTCCCAGGCTGGAGACCTGTAGCTGTGATCAAAACCTTTGCTTTGCATTGGCTCACACCAGCCAGGCCCAAGGCCACACAACCCAGCCTGTGCCTCCCAAATCCCTGAGCACTCAGAGGCAAGTGGGGCTGCTCCTACCTGACAGCCATGAGCCCCAGCAGGGCCCAACAGGTGTTGTGGATCTGCGACTCAGCACTCTGCACATACACGCGCTGCTCACAGGACTCGAAATCCTCTCCCCACCCTCCATCTGCCATCTGCTTGGAGAGGAGGAACTGGCAGGCCTGAGCCACCTCTTGACATGCAGCTCTGCAGGGAGGGGGCACAGAGTCAAGACAGGACTGGGGACAGGGAGTGTTTGGACACCTACAGCTCTCAGCTGCAAGAGAAGCTGTGCCCACAGCTGGGACTGTTCTGAGAGTTTGAGGGTCAGGCAGTGAGTGCCCTGGCCATATTGCTCCTGGGAGGAGCAGTTCCTGAGGCAGGAGAGTCCATGTGCAGCGAGGGCATCCCCCCCAGCCCCACCACGGAGTCCTGCCCTGGCCCAGGAGTGATAGGTATGGACAGGACACCCAGACAGCCCCTTCTCACCCATCACGGTAGGTGTGCTGCATGCAGGCAAATGCCTCCAGGCCGAACCAGGTGCCATAGGTGAAACAAACCCCCCAGCTCCTAGGAGGAAGGGGAGAACAGCACTGTCAGGGGTGCAAGGCCACAGGTACAGCAGGCTGCGACATGGCTGAGTTCACAGAACAGCAGAGCCAGGCACAGAGCTGCAGCCTGCCCTCCCCTATGGCACAACCATGTCCGCACCAGCACCTGCTCCCAGCTAACTCAGGTGTCAGTAGAACTAGGACTACCCTGGCCACCAAGGCTTCTCGAGGCCTTGTGCAATGCACAAGGTACCTGCTCCACCTGGGCTGGAGGGAGAGTAACTGAGAGCAAAGCACAGCAGCTAGAGGAGGATCAGCCCCTACTGCCTCCTGTACAGATTCTGCCAGGCAGGAATGCTTGCCATTATGATCCCTCCCACAATGGGGAAGGTAGAAGAAAACTGGGCACTGAGAACACAGCTTACCCTTCCCAGGACCCATCCGCTCGCTGCTTCTTGCGACAGAAATTCAGGCCCTTCTGCAGAGTCTCCCTGGACAGGAAAGAAGCCACCCACTTCAGAAGCAGCTGAAACTCAGTGTCTGCTTCATTGGGAGCTCCATCAGCCCCTCTGCGGCTTTGATGGATCCCATTATTGGAGGGCACAAGAGGCAAGATCATGCAGACAGGCAGCTAGATTGTTCAGGATATATGTAGTTATACATGTGGGTACATGTGCCCCAGATGGGGCTTCTCTGCCTCATGTCACAGGCAAGCAGGGACCCAGCCTGCAACTGGCTGCAAGAGCAAGACAACTGCTAAGTCAAGAGGCAGGTAGATCTCCACCAGCTTCCCCCTGCCGGATCCCAAACAGTCTATGCCTTGCTCATTGGGAGAGGCTGTGCTCTGGTTTGGGGAAGTCACCAGTATCCGAGCTGGCCACTGCAGAGGCTGCCCCAAGCCAGTGCAGAGACCCAGGCAAGGCCCCTAATAGGCCTGAGCAGGGACTGTGCCAAGAGACCATGGCAGGCAGTTTCAAACAGTGCAGCCTGTCTTTCACCCTGCCCAAGGGAGTGCCTTGCCATGTCAGTGCCTCACCTGATCTCCAGGGCTCGGTGCTCAGGGAACTCGCTCTGGAAGTGTCTCAGTGCCTGCATGACAGCTGATGTGCACTCCACATACGTGTAGTCAATCATGATGTCACCTGCCAGCAGGTGAAGGGTATCAGGGCCACAGCCCCTCTGTGGGGGAGCCTCTGGGCCAGCCACTGCCCGTCTCTCCCTTGGACCCAGGGCACACAACAGACACCCACTGGGCATGAGGAGGTCAGGCCACTTTGTCCCTTCCTGGTGGGCAGGACAACCAGCCCCAACAGCTCCCCTTACCAAACACCTCTGAAGGGTTCAGCAGCTCCAGTAAGTGGCCTCCTCGCTTGGTTTCATATGTGGCAAAGCCTCCATCTGAGTTTCTCATGCTCAGCAACTGCCCAGACAAGCAGAGAAGGGCTGGGACTACCTCACAGGCAGTACCACCCCAGTCTGGCCCCAAGCCAGGTGTGAGGACAAAGTCAGACCCACAGGTCTATGGGGCTGGGAGACAACCCAGGCCCCAATCACAGTGATACACAGTCCCAGTCTGGGCCATCATACTGCATTATGTTACATAAGCAGCTCTGTGTATCACATCAAAGAGTGTTGCCATACCAGGCCTCAGATCCAACCAGTGTTGCCACATCTAACCAGACCTAATACCAGATCTATCAACCCCTCAGGCCTTGAATTCCCTTACAGGTTGACTTGCCTGCATGCCCCTTGGCCCTAATTTTTACAGCACTTACCACATTCACAGCATCAAAGAGGCGCTCAGGAGGCACAGGCTTGGCTATGAAGGGACACTTCTCCTGCAGCAGCATAACTGCCTTCAGCCCCTCTGCTGTGCAGTCTGCCACAGTCCAGCCGCAGTCCCGTGTGCTGAAGGGGAAGCCACCCTAGAAAGGGATCAGGTGGGCTCAGCACCTTCCCCTGACCTTGCAGGGACGCAGGTGTTGCCCCTCATTCCTATTCTCTCTGCCCAAACTCCTTCCCCGGTCAGGAGTCCTTCAAGAGACCAGTACCAGCCATCATACCTTGTTCATATGACGATAATATTTCTGGTAGTCAGGTGGGTTCTCTGGGATCTGTAAGAGGCAAGAAACAAGTGAGGAGGTGCCTGGCTGCAGGACCATGGGCTGAAACCATTGCAGGTGCAGAACCATGTGGGACTGTAGAGCACCTGTCTTTGACTGAGGGAAGCAGACAGGGAAGAGGTCAGCCCTGGAGCAGAGAGTGCTGAAGAGAAATTACCTTTTGTCCTGGTTTCAGCAAGCATTGCTAAAGTCCCCCCTTTGGAAGATTTCCTGCCAGGGAACCACCTGCTTTGAATGCTACCACTGGCAGCACCATGAACAAGACTCTGACTGCTTCTGCACCAAGCTGCTGGTGACAGTGACACTCACCTTCAGCCACTGGTCTGGCAAGCAGGAACTGAGCTCAGTCACTAGCCAAGGCATCTGGGTTTCCCAGAAAGGTGCGTCAAATGTGTCAGCACCAAACAGGATGAAGGGCAAAGAAGCCTAAGCTGTAAGTTTTCCAGCCTCTCTAAGCACAGGTAGCCTACCCAGACATTGCTGGGCCTGGCCAAGGTCCTGTCTAAGCTGCAAAGATGGTTCCCTGAAAACAGGGAGCAGAAAACAGGAGGTTGTCCCTAGGACTTTGCTAGTCCAGCCCTTCAGCTCTTCGGAAGGCAACAGATGCATCCAATAGGGTTCTGAGCAGCAGACAAGCCTGCACAGCCACTGTGTGTGACACCACCGAAGGGCTCTGCTCACCTGGCTGAACTGGAGGAATTCATGTGCATTCTGGAGGCAGGATGTGAATTCAGGCATCTCCTGGGCTTCTGCCTAGAAACAGAGCCACATAGTCAGCAGTCAGCAAGAAGCTGTGGCCACCAAACATGCTCTGAGCAGACGTGTGCTTGCCTAGCTCCGTCACAGGATGCCAGGCCAGACCTGGCACAGCAGGAACTCTGGTATTCAGGGACATGAGAGGAGAACATTTTCTCCAAGGCAGCAGGTAGCACTGAGGGGTGCATTACCTCCACAAAGGCTTGGATGGCAAAGGCAGTATCCCAGAGCTGGGATCCATTTGTGCCCTGTAAGAGAGAAAGTGGATAGTGAGAGGCAGGTGCTAGCCAGCAGCCTGACCCAGCTATGAGGTCTGTGGGACAGCATATCCCACCCACATCACCCACACTCGCTCCTTCCACCATGTCTCGGTGTTAGGTCACCCAGCATCACAGCTGACATGCTGGCACAGAGGGGACAGATGCAGCAGGTCAGGGGACAGCAAGGGAACAGGAAATATAACAGCTGCTTCAGCCTGCTCTGTGCTCAGCCAAGGCAGGAAAGGAGCACTAAGGAGCAGCAGGACACAACAGCTCTGAGAGAAGCAAAGCTCAGGCCACATGCAGAATCAGGGGCCTGGCTTTCTTATTCCCTTCTCTCAGGACCCTCAGGGATGAAGGGAATGGAGGCCTAGAGCTGCCCCCTCAGCTCACAGCCACAGAGAAGCAAACTAGCAGGACAGGCACTATTCCCTTCTGGCACAGCCAGTGGAAATGGCAGTGAGACAGAGAAGGCCATCAGGCACCAGAGGTGACATGCCAGGAGATCAGGCTCGGGATGAACACACTATCCCATTACTGCAGGGATAGCACACCAGGGTCCCTTCAGTCACAGGTGAACTCCTAGAGCACTTCACCTGCATCTTCATGCCGTCGAGGCCCAACCTGTGGGAGGAGAGAGCACAGTGCTGCAGCATAGGCACAGTGGGAGCACCAGGAAGCAGGTCAGGAGCCCTGGTGTGCTTAATCCACAGGGATCAGAGCCCTGTGCTGTGCCAGGCGGGTCAAACTCAGCTCTTACCAGAGATAGTCAGGGATCCTGGAAACATGCTCCTGAAAAGCTGGGGAGTTCTTCCCATCCACGAACCAGCGAACCAGCATGTTGATAGTCTTGGAAATCTGCCAAGAGGAGCACTGTCACTGCTCTGGATAGAGCCTCTCCCAGCCCCAGAGACACATATCCCTCCCACGCAGCACAAAGCCACCCAGAGGTTGTCCCAGCCTTGACTCCAATGACTCCATCTGTGGCATCACCCACTGAGTTAGTGTGGCAGGTGCCATGAGATTACTCCAGAGCTTCCTCTCAGATCATTTTCCTGGACCTCAAAGAGAGGTTCCACTCACAGAGCCACAGCTGTCCCCACGCCCTCTGCATCTTCTGTGCCTTGTTAGCCTTAAGCTCTTGAGCATCAGCAGTTGAGCAAAGTCTGGTGATTATAGTTACATGCCACACTGGTAATTATAGTTACATGCCACAAATGCAAAGCTCTGGAGGGGCAGGGGGGGCACAAGCTGGTCCCTAAAGAACAAAGGGCAAGATATTTAAAGGATTAACAGTAAATGTCCTACTGGGCCGATGCTGATGCACTTGGTGAATCTATCATCAGCTTTGATGTGGTCATACAGCTCTGCGACGGCTCGCTGCCGCAGGTGGGTGCTGTGGTGGGCTTCATACATGTTCATGATGGCTACAGGAGAAGAAACGGACATGCAGTGAAAAAAAGCCCCACTCCATGTGGCAAGATTCATTTGCTGTGGCAGGCTGCAGCCCAGCTCACACCACGACCAGTTGAGGAAAGCATAGGAACTTCTCCGCCCCAGAATAGCCCGAGGACCAGGCACAAGGCCCTGCTGCTCTCAGGGAGGGAGAAGCCCACAGATGACATAACCCACATCTCCATCTCAGCTCCAGGACATACACCAGTAGCTGGCAGTACGGCCTAAAGAGCTGCCATGAAGCAAGGCAGGTTCATTTCCAGCAGCAGTAGAGTGGCAGGGGGCAGGGCCCCCATGCTCACCGTAGGCAGTGTCCAGCAGCCAGCTGTGTGGGGTGTACACATCACAGGCCGCCACGTTGTTCCTCTGTGCTGGCCAGTCTATGCTGGCATAGTCCTGCACGTACAGCTCCTGGCATGAGACAACAAAGGGCATCAATCAGCCTGGGCAAGCTGAGGGCAAGCCCATAGGGGCACTTACTGCTGGGACCTGGCTCTGCTCTCTGACAGAGCCACCACACAGGGATGAGAGCTGCCACTTGGTAAGCCAGAAGCTGGCCCACAAGGACAATGGCCAAGTGCCGCACACAGTTATGGAGCCACATATCCCTGTCCAGCAGGATCAGCTCCTTCCTTACCTGCCGCAAGCTCCGTATGAGCTCGTCCTCTTCCGCTGACAAACGCTTGGCGTAACAGTAGCTCATGGGAAGGTAAACCTGGCGGCAGTGACACCAGAGCCGGGACGGGTGGGCTGGGAACCATGTGGGAAGCAGCCTGATTGCAACACAGAAGGTGCTGCTGTGATGTTATGGGTTTAGCTAGGTGTAGGCTTAAATTTAGGCTTTAGATTTCAGAGTAGGCCTGAGACTATCAGCTGACTTGAGCTGGAGGGCCTAGGGCAACATGGACAGAGGTGTATGGAATGCCCAGAGCAGGGCACACCTTTCCCTGTCCTCTGCATCAGGGGATAAAACCACAGTCTGTCTCTGCTCAGATCCCCCCCAAGAGTGATGCTCCCTCCACACCAGGGCCTGCAGACCCCGCTCCTGGACCAGCTGACACAGGGCAGGGAGGACCTTGAGCTCAGAGAAGAGGAAGGGGAGAAGCCAGTGCAGTCACACTGGACTTAAAGGCCCAGATTGACAGTTACTTGCATTTGATGACAAAGCACCAGCAGCCCTTGGTACTGTGCAGGCCCCGATTTCCCTCAGGGATAATGTCATACACTTTCCCTCTTGGACATCCAGCAGCCCTCTGAGTAATCAGAGAGGGTACACGTGAGGGTTAATGCTGGGAGCTTTACCTGTGGCTGTCCCCTCCTGCTAGGGCCCAGTATTGGCTGGCCAGAAGATACTGGTGACAGGCAGGGAGCACACAGATGTATCAGAGACATAGTGGGTAATGCTAAGAGGGCTGAGCTCTGGCACCTTCCTTGGGTACAGTGTTCAGTGCTATCCACCCACTGGCTGGCCAGCTGCTGGCTCCCAGCTGACAAGCAGCCTGAGCACCTCTGGTTCCAGACCATAGTTGGAGTTATCCCAGCAAACACCAGTGCTTGGGACAGTTCTGGGTCAAGGCTGGTGGCAGGACTGACAACATTTCCTCCCTCCACAGTGAGGAGGGCACATACCACATCTCTGGGAGAAGCGTGTTCATTCCCTCCCAGCTGTAAACGTTCAAGACAGCCAGCCAGAACTTGCCCCAGGAAGGGATTCCCACAGCACCTCCTGCAAAGAACGTATCAGTTTTCAGGGTTAATGCTGCTATGCCAGCTTCCTTCTTTCTTCCCCATCACAGGGCCCACTTCTCCCATTTAGGGGAGCACACTACTCAAGCCGGGATATATGATCCAAAACAGGGCAAGCAGGCAATGGTACAAAATGTAACACAGCTTCCCATCATTAACTGAAAATACAGGTGCCACCAAGACCAAGAAAGAGCAACAGTTCTTCCACCACCTGGCATCCCCCCTTGTTCCATGCAGCCCTCAGGTCCAGCCAGACCTCTCTCACGAGTGTACCAGCCCCATGGCTGACCTTTGCTGTGCAGGTTGACACGGGCCCGCACGATGTCAGGGTCATCTGGTCCAAGCCCCAGGATCCTCAGTGCTATGTAGTTGAGTGCTGTGCCAAACACGGTTGATTTGTCTTCCACATGCCTGTCAGGCACATACACAGAGACACCACAGCCATCAGCCAGCTACTGGCATTATCCAGACATAACCCACTGCACAGGACTGTCTTTGCTGGGGTGAAGTGAGATGCCAGGGGTGACTTTGGAAAAGGGGACCCAACTAATCCAAGAAGAAATATTGCTCTGCACTACCCAGACACATACAATGCTTTGGGATACAGTGACACAGAGAGATGTGGCCAGACTTGATGCTCTGGCCATCTCTGTGACAAACGCTGGACCTGGGGTGCTACACAAGCAAGTCTAAGCATCCAGAGCTAGCACAGGTGTTGTGTCCCCCTCCCCGAGCCTGGCCAGATCTGACAGCGGCTCCAAGTGTTGGACCTTGGAGGTGCCATCACTCAAAGAAGCATCTGTGCTACTCACAAGCCCCAGCCTCCATCTGGGAGCTGCACAGAGCGCAGGTAGCGTATCATCTCCTTCCGGAACCCCTCTGGCAGCTGGATTTTGGCTGTGTGGCAGGTGATGAGGAGACCTGGAGGACCAGACAGGCACTGTACAGAGCCGAGCCCCACACACTCACCCCCGGGCAGGTGCCCCGACCTACCTGGCAGCAGGAACAGCGGCCCGCCGTAGTCTCCCGCCCAGTGCCCATCCTCGGCCTGCAGAGCCGCGTAGAACCGCATCCCTTTGCGGGCCGCCTCTCGGGCCGAGCCGGCCGCCGGCATCGCCGGCAGCGCTGCGCCCTGCGGGGAGACAGCGGCACCTCAGCGGAGCGTCCCGCGAACGGCCTCGCCGCCCCGGCCCGGGCCCCCCGCACCGTGTCCAGCCCGAGGCTGTGCTGCTCCAACGCCGTCTGCGCCCGCAGCTTGCCGGCATCGCCATCTCCATCTCCATCGCCATCGCCCAGGTAGCGCCAGCGCTGCCGCCCGCCCTCGCAGCGCAGCCTCCAGGCCGGCAGCTCCGTGGCCGGCGCCGAGCGCCGAGGGCCGCCCCGCCGCCGCAGTGCCCTGCGGGACACGGGAACCGTGAGCCGGGACCGCCACTGCCCCGCCGGGACCCCCCGTCACCGCCGGGACCCCCCTGTCACCACCGGGACCCCCTGCCATCGCCGGGACCCCCCTGTCACCGCCGGGACCCCCCTTCCACCGCCGGGACCCCCCTGTCACCACCGGG
>VWZD01001336.1:190486-224785 GCA_013396695.1 Sakesphorus luctuosus | reverse complement strand
TGCACACCCCGACAGCCCTCCTGCCCCTGGGGGTGGAGCGACTGTCCCCGCCCCTGTGCACCCCCAAACCCGGGAGTGTGGTTTCCATCGTTAATGGAAATTACAAACCTGGGTGCCCAGTCATAGAATCATAGAATCAGCTGGGTTGGAAGAGACCTCTGAGATCATCAAGTCCAACCCTTGACCCACCCCACTTTGATTACCAGATCATGATGCTGAGTGCCACGTCCAGTCTCATCTTAAAAACCTCCAGGGATGGGGAATCCACCCCCTCTTTGGGCAGCCCATTCCAATGCCTGAGCACTCTCTCTGTAAAGAATTTCTTTCATGGACCACAAGGGACTGAGGACACGTGTATGGGTGCAGTGCCAGCCATGGGAACAGCGCACCGTGCTCCCCGGTGCCTCCGCTCTCCCCGATGCGCTGCACCCTCTGAAAGCACCGCCGCCACCACCCTGGAGGATCACCGCACTCGGCACAGCTCTCCCGGGGTGGCGAGCACTCGCCGAATAGCGGGGCCCTGCCGGGGTGAGGAGGGGTGCGGCAGGCGGGGGTGACACCCACGAAACTCTGTGTTGTGCTCTGCTGGTGCTGTGACCACGGGGCTACAGAAGCCCAGGCACACTGCAAATCCTGTCACGGGCACACGGGGCTGTCCCGTCAGGGCTGGGGTGAGAAGGGGCAGTGATTTCACCTCTGGTCTCAGGTGATGGGGTGAGACAGGTATCCCCACTGTGACCCCTGCCTTGGTACCCCCAGCAGGGGTGCAGTGTTAGGGGTGGGGGTGTCACCTTCGTGCAGGTGGTACCATGGGACAGCAGTCCACGAGGAGGTGGCAGAGCTCTTCCTGTTCTGTCCTGTGCTGGTGACATGTCCCCATCTCGCTCCTAACACCCCTAGTGTTACAGCACTCCCTTTCCAGGCCAGTGAGCAAGTGGGTTTCAGCTCCTCAAAGCCCCTCGGCTCAAGAGGCTCCCCAAAAGGAGCTGCAAACCCCATCAGACACGCAGAGATTGTAAACCCCAGAGATGCTGTACTTGCTGCTGCTGTGTCCTGGAAGGGCTGGGTGGCAATTTGGTATTTGTGGAGGGGTGGGAGTTGAATGTGGACTTTGTTAAAAGTGATAATATTTCTTTCTGGTGCCTTTAAGAGTGACCTGGCTTCCCTCCTACTGCAGAAGTGACACCAGACCGAGCTTAGCTGGTGGAAAAGCCCCTCCATGTCTGTGAATTGCCTGACACAGCTGCCCTCAGGGACCTCAGGGATCCCAGACATGAAAGAGCTACTCCCAAATGTGGCACCCATCAACACCCCAGGACAGAAACGTGCTTATCTCTTAACACTTTTAGCATATAATAGTATATAATGAACACTACAAGCTGAATTTAAATTGCTCCTCTGCTAACAAACAGCTCTTCACTCATGTCCACCATAACCTCAGGGGTTATTTGGAAAGGATACAACAATTTTATTTGCAAATTAAAGAATTAAATTGCTATTTATTTTTTAAACTAGGCTTGGGTCACGCACAGGTTCAGCCCCGGCTGTGTTCAGTAACAGCAGAATGTTGTTTGAATGATGCTGGAGTTCTGGGGAAGGTTATGGGTGAGGATATCATCTTTGACTCGTGTGTCATCCCACTGATCCTCACTAGGGAGAGCTGTGCTGCTTCTCTTTGCCCAGTTTATAGGAACAGAAGGAACTCTCGAAGTTCAGTGATATGGGTGTGGTATTCGGGGTTTAATAGCCTGTTGTTTATTTTTGGTTTAAGAAACAAAAAACTGTCGTAGTGAATCTACCTAAGATGAGCTTCATGTCAGTATCTCCACTTTAGATAATTTATGGTACTATTTGCCTAAAGGCAGTGGTGGAAGATGAACCACTTGGTTTTATTTTTCTGCCTCTATACAACCCGCCTGGCCTTAGAAATTTTTAATAACTGCCAAACTGCTGTTATCTGGGCCTTATTTTTATACAAGTTTTTCTGTGTCTGGCCCTCAGATGAATCCAGCCAGGAACTAGCTCACCTCTGGCTGCTGTGCTTGTAGGTTCAGACATGGGCTCGGTGCCCATGGATGGAGCCGGGAAATCTGCTCCCTGCAACACTGCTCTGTGTGCTGGGACTGAGCACTGCAGAGGCAGAAGCAGCTTCTCCACCCTCCCACCCAAATTCCTCTGCTTTCATTGCTTTTTTCTCCCAGTTCAATGACTGCTGGCCTTTGTCTTGTGGTCTGGCAGAGCCTGGCGCCACACACACCAGAGAGACAAAGAAATAGGCTGGCTTGTCTCCCCGAGCCTGGTATGAGGAGCCCACATTGTGTTTTACTGCAGAGAGGGAGACAGGCAGAGGGCTGAAGTGTTTTGCTCAGCCTTGGGCACTCTAAACCCCCTTTGTTTCTTGAAACACATGAGCCCAAAACTCTGGCAAGGAGGCATCGACCCTGAGGAAAGGAGCCCCAAGGTTACACTCTCCTGTTTAAAGATCAGGACAGGAATTTTGAAATAACAGAAAAGCAACGCTTTGGGCAGCACTGAAAGCACAGCCAGCTCACAGCCCCCCATCCACACCCAGACCTCCTGGACTGTCACAGGCTGGGTGAGGGACGACCCATGCCAGGAGAGCACTGTTTGCTGGGGTAGGAGCCTGGACAAGGATCAGGGAGAAGTCGCTTGGAACTGCTCATTAGCAGAGGCAGGAAAGCAAGGCAGTCAGCAATAGGACAAGGGGGCACGGGGGGCTCAAGCTCTGCCAGGGCAAATTGAAGTTGGAGAGCAGAAAAAACTTCTTTGCAGAGAGAGTGCTCAGGCATTGGAATGGGCTGCCCAGAGAGGAGGTGGATCCTCCACCCCTGGAGGTTTTTCAACTGAGCTTGGCCATGGCACTGAGTGCCATGATCTGGTAAAGGGAGTGGAGTTGGCCCAAGGGTTGGACTTGATGATCTCGGAGGTCTTTTCCAACCCAATCGATTCCGTGATTCTATGAAAGGGTCAAAGTTTCTGGTGTTCACACCTGATCCTGCTGCTCCTTCCCACCCTATCAGCAGATTATT
This sequence comes from Sakesphorus luctuosus, assembly GCA_013396695.1. Taxonomy (NCBI): domain Eukaryota; kingdom Metazoa; phylum Chordata; class Aves; order Passeriformes; family Thamnophilidae; genus Sakesphorus; species Sakesphorus luctuosus. The sequence continues at coordinate 221,735 of VWZD01001336.1, read as the reverse complement.
CCAGATCATCGCCTCCAACATACAGAAGCCACAATTATTTGGGATGAAATGGACAGTAAGAATCACCAGGAAAAAGTATTTCAAGTTTTGATCTGTCAAATGGTAATTTTTCTGTTCTATTTCAATAAAAGGTCACTTTACAGAATGACAACAGAAAATGATTTAAGGAAGCTGAGCAACAGCTTATCTCTGACTAGAAATGATGTGCTTTAATGCATTTCTTGGTTAAGGACTGAGCTAAGATCAAATTGCCATCAGCAGAGTAAAATACTGTCTCTTTCCTGCTGACAGAGAGCCCCATTTATAGCCAGCTCTTACATGAGTGCAAATATCCTTGGAAAAAATCAAATACTGCAAGATCATCAACAAGCTATCTCTGCCCTAGAAACACCACTGCCTAAAAGCATCTCTGCTGCCACCGCCAGCCCAACCAGTGCACAGATACCTGGTGTAGTTTGCAATGCCACCAGTGCAAGTTTCAGTGATCAGGTAAAAATATTTGGAGTCAACATACTCAAACTTAATGCCAGGGAAATTATTTTTACCCAAACCAGTGTTTGAACCTGTTACAAAATCTTTCATGAGCTGATGTAAGGGAATGATCAATGTGGATGGGTTTCTTTCATGCCAGTATCTGAAATAGTTTTTAAGTAACATGGTAGGTGTTGTCTCAGTAGATTTGGGGAGCGCAGGAACTGCCAGGAAATGTGTCTGTCTAGCAACCCGGCCTTGCCTCTTCAAAGGGACATTTTTGAAGAGGCCCATACCTGTGTTCCACCTCACAAATATATGTATGAGGCTCTTACGCTTCCCACATTTCCCCACAGGAGCTCAGTGTGGCAACAAGACGTGCGGTTCTTCATGGGCACTGCTCACCTGTCTTCTTGGTTAGCAGGATTGCCCTGTTCTGGGTCCCACTGAGTCTGAAATCCGACAAAGGCCTCCGACATAAAGCAATTATTGATCCTGTGCTGCATTGAGGAAGGTGTAAATGGCAGCACGCCACATCAGTAACAGCAGACAGCTTCAACTTTGGCTCATACCATCTTATTCCCGGGAAACAGTGTGGCTTTGCACTGAAACACAGTGGAACTTGCTTTCTTCAGCACGTTCTGTGTTTATTTATTAACCATTTGCTTGTCCTGTGCCACTGGGAGCAGTCTTGGGTGAAAGACGCTTCTTGCTGCTCTTGCTGTTTGTTGCCCACTCCCCTCCACATCCCCCTTCCCTGTCGGGCTGCCTGCCAGCTCCCACACAGAGTCACCTTCCACTGGGGCTGTGCACAAGCCTGAAAGGGAGTCTCTGGTGGAAAGGAAATTTCCAGCTCTTGGGTTTATATACAAGTGCATTTAATACTGGTTATTGGTGGCTGCTGGGGCTGGCAGGGGACCTGAGAGCAGTGCCATCTGCATGGCTGTGACACAGACAACAGGTACATGCAGGCTGGTGATTCCTGGTCCCCCCAGGTCAGAAGGGTCGTGTCACTGTCACTGACCGGGTGAGAACCCACAGCCTCTTCACGCAGCTTTTTGTCAGGGTCTGGCAGGCACAGCCCGGCGCCGGCACTGCTCCTGCAGGCATCAGGGATGAGCTGCTGCTGCCGCCAGCCTTGTCCTTCAAGCACCAACAGCGCGATACAATCGTGATTACCCTGCAAAGGCACGAGAAGGGAGAAGACAAGACGCAGCCAGGCCAGTTTCAGGGCTGCGCAGCGAAGGTACAAAGGGCCACAGCCGTGCGGGCAATTCCTCTGCCCAAGGATGCTGCAGCCCTGACCAGGGCACACAGGGGCGCGCCTGATTCCGGCTGTGGGGCGCCTTAGGGCAGGTTTTGGAGCCGCCGGCCCAGCTCTGACTGTGGTTACCGATCGCCTTTCGTGGGGGACGAGCCGAGCCGCCTCTCCTGCCGACCCTAGGTAAGTATTTTCCTCACAAGGGCGCCTTTCGCAACGGGTCCCCCGTGCGCGGCCGCGGAGTAGCGGCTCGGACACATCCAGCTCGGAGAGTCCTGGCTCGGAGAGTCCCGGCTCGGACATCTCCGGCTCGGACAGTCCCCGCTCGGACAGTCCCCGGACACCTCTGGTTCTGACACTCCCGGCTCGGACCCCTCTGGCTCAGACAGTCCCGGCTCGGACACTCCCGGCTCGGACACCCCTCCCTCCGCCTGCCATTGGCTCCCGGGGCTCCCCCCGCCTCTGGCATAAGAAGGCAGCGAGTCCCCGTCCCCAGGCCGCAGTGCCGAGCCACAGCCCCGTGGGCACAGGGAGGTGAGAGGGGCCGGGGGGGCCGGGAAGGGACACTGTCACCGCTCCGAGCGCTGCGGAGCCGGTGGGGAGATGAAACACTCCCCAGCCTTGCGGGCGGGATGCAGGCAGGGCACGAGCGGGCTCTTAGGATGCATGCACCAAGTGCTTCGGGAATATTGCCTGCCTGACTGGAAATGGTCTTTCTGTTTGAACACTGACTGCTGCCCAGGGCAGGGCGGCAACTGGAGGATAAGGCTGCGTTATTCTCCACTGCCCTGTGGTGGAGAAACAGTAGCCAGGTCACCGGACAGAAAACATTTTACCTGTGGGGTATGAACGAACAAAGTGCTGTTAATTTTTTTTCTCCAGCTTTTGGAAATGTGGTCCTGCATCTCTTCGTATTTGATTGGAGTCTCTTTGGTTTGTCTGTGGAATTTGCAGGAAACACTGCAGTGCCAATGATTATCATTCCCAAGAGGGTTTCCGGATCAAGTGAGGGAGAAGGGAGGTTAGAGAGGTGCTTACTTTATTCTGCTGGCACTCATCAAAGCCGGTTTCTGCTTGGTTGCCCTGACTGCTCTGCTGGAGAGACAAGCCTGCATACAAAGGCATAGGCAAGGGGGTGTGTGACAGAAGGGACGGCGAAACCTTTCTGAAGCTCTGTGAGCTGAAATGAACCCCTGCTTGTCCCTCTCCACACGTTGTGGCTCTGCTCTCCTCAAGAGCCCCTGGAAGCAGAGCTGCAGGCTCTTGAGACCTTTCTCCCTGAAGCCAGAGCTGCTGTCAGTCCTTCCCAAGAGAATGCTTTGAGCATGGGGTCCAGTTTTGCTGATCCAGGGGAGTAACCCCAGGGTGGCTGTGCTTCCAAAGGGAAAGTAACTGCTGGAGCTTGCCCAGGCTAATGTCCTCATCATCCCCTCTGACTTCAGGGACACGCCGTGACCATGTCTGACCTGGAGAAGGGCATGATTGCCATCATCGATGCCTTCCACCAGTACTCTGGGAAGGAGGGAGACAAGCACAAGCTGAAGAAATCAGAACTGAAGGAGCTCATTAACAATGAGCTGACCCATTTCCTCAGTGTAAGTATTGCCCTCCTCACGGCACATCTGGCTGGGCTCAGGTGGCATTGAGAAGCCACTATATTCCACTAACTCTGTCTCCCATGGGAAGCGAGTGAAGGGGAAGGGATTTATTTACCCAACAGGGCATTAAATCTTTTGCTCCAGCTCTGCAGTTCAGCAGGCAGCAGGACAAGGGCAACAGCCTGCATAGCAGGTTGTGGTGTGGGTCAGATACCAAGGACATTTCCTTTCCTGGGATAGGGGAACAAGCTCACCCCAAGGGGCTCAAAATGTCCCTTCCCAGCAGCACAGCTGTGGCTGCACTTCCCAGAGGCACAAGGTAGTGCTCCAACCCAGACTGGAAATAGCCACAAGCTATTTGGGATGAGTCGGAACAGAGATTCAGCCATGAGAGCTCCCAAGAAGTGGGGACATATTACTGACTGGGGATGTGTTACTGTCTGGGCCTCTCTCTGGTCCTCCCCAGCTTTGTCTCTATCCCTTCAGGAGATCAAGGACCAGGAGACTGTGGACAAAGTCATGGAGGCACTGGACAGCGATGGGGATGCAGAGTGTGACTTCCAGGAGTTTGTAGCGTTCATCGCCATGGTCACTGCTGCTTGCCATGAGTTCTTTGAGCACGACTGAGCTGGTGGGAAGCAGGAAAGGCCCTTCTGCTCATGCTGGAGAGATGCAAGGCAGCAACGCTCCTCCAGGAAAAGGACTGGGTGTGATTACAGGCTCCTTAGAGTTCAGCTTGTGCTAGACTTCTGCAGCTTATTAAATTCTGCGGCTTTGTGAAACAAAGAAACACCTGCACGGCTCAGGAAAGCCTATCAGCCAGTGCCCACGGGGCTGGATGCAGTGTGTGAGTGCCTTGTCTCAAGCTCCTTCCCTGCTGGTGTAAACCAGGAGTGTGAACAGGGCTGGGACCAGGCAGACACTGTGATCCAAGCTTGCTTGCAAAGGCAGTTGTGAGATTTAAGGGCTGAAGGAAGAGGTGATGCAGAGGGGCTGGTTATGGAAGCCTGGTTCTGAGCCCACTGGCCTGAGTGGCAAGGCTCCCAGTGATTCCTGTGGGCTCTGTGTTTGGCATTAACCCAGAAAGTCCAGCTCCTGTCCCCTCACAGGGGCTCAGTAGAACCCACGCATTTCTTGGCAAATTGAGACACCCTTGACTTACAAGGCAAAGCATAACCATCTAAAACATAACCATCTAACAGCCCAGGCTGTTCTCTTGTTGATCAATCCTCCTGCTTTTAGCAGCCTGCAGAACTGGAAGCAACAGTATATGAGGATGCTGTGCTGGGGTCAGCTCCTGAGCTTGGGATGTGCCTTGGTAAGTTGTCCAGGCTCAGTCAGAAGGGACAGGGGGATGGACCCAGTGTGACCACAGCCTTCTGAGCATGTGGAAATGGCGAGAATAAAATATTGGTTTGGTTTCTGGTGAAAAATGTGTCCTTTTGTGCCCTGCACTGTCAGAGGGGAGGCTGGAGGATGCAGACTGAAGCACTTCTATGGCTCATGCCCCTGAGTTTCTTGTTGGGCATCGACCATTCATCTCCTCCCTGGTGTCACCGTGGCTGGCCAAACAGCTCAAGGTTGTCACCACCACTGTGTTCCACCTGGCTGTCCACACTGCAGGTGCACCTGGTGAGGACAAAGGAGAACAAGACACCTCCACAGGAGTCATCCAGGGGCTTGCAGTGGTGAACCCTTGCAAAACCTAAACCAAAGGTAGTAAAATCTCACCAAAGTCTATGCTCCTGACTTTTTCAGTCTGTTGTCCAGCTCAGCAACACCTGTGAGCTGGGCATTCCTGGCCAGTAACGTCAATACTGGCAGATTCATGACAAAGATGCTCACAGATGTCATTGTTTTTACCTCTTTCCCCATGTTATAATTTCATGCACAAAATGACATGTCTTTGGACAGGGACCATCTTGCTATTCTCACCTGTCTCCCCCAGCCTGTGCAAGAGGACAGTCAGGCAGAGCCAGGCATACAAGAGAAAGCATCTTATACTTCACCTAGCACAAAAAGCCATTTTGCCATCCCAGGGTAGTACTCATTGGCTGAGAACAGTTCAGCTGTTTTCAGCACTGATACAGACCTGAGGCAGTGTGTGAGGGCAAAGAATGGGGACACTGACTGTCCCCATGTTCCCAAGATTAGGCAGCATAGACAGGGCTCTCATGACCCTCTTTCAAGCCTGAACCCAAGGGTGTGATGCTTTTGTAGAAGGCTCTCCAAATCTCACCTGCCCTCTGCCCTGCTGCACCAGCATTTCTCACACAATGAGGAATCCTTCCCCAAGACCAGGCCTGCTCAGCAGCTCTGCACAGCATTGCAGCATTGCAGCAAGCTGTAACATGCAGCTTAAGTGCTGGTAGAGCTGGTGAGACATGGAGTAGGCTGGCCTTTCCCTGGGCATGGCACAAGAGCAGGAGCAGGAGTGATATAGCAGGACTGCACCCATGTTTCCAGCAGTAAGGCTGATCCTGACTCGGCAACACCCACGCTTGGAATTCATAGAGGCTTCAGTAGGCACAGAAGGCAGAGCTGGTGCCTCTTGTCAGAGAGGAAGAGAGCATTTCTAAAATTATTTATTTATTTATTTTTNCTGGCCACAACTTCCCTTCAGGCAGTTCCAGACAGTGCTGAGGTCACCTCTCAGCCTCCTCTTCTCCAGCACAAACACCCCCAGCTCCCTCAGCCTCTCCCCACACCACTTGTGCTCCACTCCCTTCTCCAGCCTCCTTGCTCTTCTCTGGACCTGCTCCAGCACCTCACCTTGTTGTGAGGTGAGCACCCTGACTGCCAGCACTGCAATACTCACCCCTCCTCGGTCAGCAGAACTGATATTCTTGGAACAGACTGCACAGTCACAGCCTTACCATTAGCTGGTTTTCCTTGTCCCTCTGGCACAGGGAGTGCCTCAGCTCAGCCCATGAACTGTGGGGACAGCTGGCACAGTGGCATGCGCAGAAGGCCAGCAAAGCAGTTTGGGCAAGTTGGCTCTCTGCCAGCAACTCTGCACTGCTGAGCCCTCAGGCCTGCTGTCCCTTCACAGACACAGGGACAGCCACAGCCAGCCCCCTGCAGCACCTCTGCCCACAGCCCAGCTCCCCATGGAGCATGCCAGCCCTGTGGCCAGCCTACAAACCCACATGCCAACAAGGGGGCTGACTACAACACCTGAGGGGTGTGCAATACCTTACAGGCACTGATTGCATTGATCTGACATTGTGTCAGTCAGGGGAGATCAGAAAATTCACATTTCCATCATTTGTGGCAAACTGCAGAAGGGCATGTTTGGTACCAGCGAGCTCTGGGGTCTGTTCTGTGGGAGCCTCAGGGCCCTGGAAGGTTCCCCAAGGACCAACCTGCAGCTTCACACCAGCAGAGCCTGTCTGATGTAGGACACATGTGTTAGTTATGCTTTTGACTCTATAAAAGAGGATGCAAATGAATTTCTCACCAGGAAGGACACCAACAGATGGTTTCATATATTAAAGACTCTTGTTCAAGACAAGACCAATCATCAACAGCACTAAAAGTGAAACAAAGAGAGGAAAGTACAGCAACAGGAAGGGCTTGGGCTCATCCCAAGCTCAGGAGCTGACCCCAGCCCAGCATCCTCATATACTGTTGCTTCCAGTTCTGCAGGCTGCTAAAAGCAGGAGGATTGATCAACAAGAGAACAGCCTGGGCTGTTAGATGGTTATGCTTTTAGATATTTATATTTAAAAGACTAAAATTCACTTCTGAAGCTAGAAAAGTGACAAAGGTACAGACTTTGTATATCCATGCTGTATTGTGCCTCTGCTGAATCACATTTTCAGAGCTTAAGATGCTGCCCCATTACTTTTTGCTCGGGGAGAATGGAATTTTATTCTCTCCCCAGATAACTTCATGTGAAGTGCATCCGTGAGAGGGATCCCTGGATCAGAGACAAAATAGATTTATGATTGTATGGAGGCAGCGCTGATGGAAGCATTCCAGGAGTCTCAGGTGGTGGTGGTAGATGACACATGATTCAGACTCATAGAAGAGAGTAGACAGTACAATGGCTCTGTAGACACTTATCTTTGTACTTTTCTTCAGGTGTTTATTGCACCAGATTGTTTTATGGAGTTTTCCAAAGGCTCTGTATGCCTTTGCTAACCTGTTGTCTATCTCTTCGTCAATCTTACTGTCCAAGGAAATGATGCTTCCCAGATAGGTCAACTGTTGGACTGACTTAAGCTCAGATTCACCTATGGTGATTTGAGGATAATGGGAGACTTCTTGAGGGGCAGGTTGATAGAGAATTTCTGTCTTCTTCAAGCTGACTTCCAGCCCTAAAACTCAGCAGCCTCTGCAAAGCAGGATATTAAGCACTGGAGAGCTGCTTCTGTGTGAGCAACAGGAGCGGCACGGACATCATCACACCTACATGGCCAGGTGTATTGCTCATTCCTGACATTCTAAAATGTTCCCAGTGCTTCCAAGGGAAAAGAGTCCATAATACACATCAAGCATTTGGAATGAATTAAGAGCTCATGTAGCGCTTCTGCCTGTTGACTCCCAGCAACTGAAAACAGACTGAAAAGAATTTCTGGGTCATCCAGTTCTGTCCCTTCTCTCACATAATGTAATCTCAGTTCATAAACCCAAGCAAAATCTGCTATATTAAAGCATCTTCTTGTCCCACTATTCTTGCCAGAGAACTTTTCTCCTCTGATTGACAGGAACACTTTTTGAATTCCCAAATTTAATTTTTTTTTCTTTTTACCACCAGCCTATACCCACTTGTCCTCATGCCAGCAAAATTCTACTCAGCTTCTCAAGTTCCCACAGTTTATAGGCAGTGAGAACAACTCTGTCCTCTCCCCAGCCTCAGCTTAGTCAGGTTAAATAAGCAAAGCTCTCCTAGACCCTTTTTGAAGGACACACTCTCCTATTCACCCTGTAACTCTGTTTAGTTCAACTTTGTTTTTCAGTTTGCTAACTCTTTTGTAATTCTGCTCAATCTTGTTACTGGCCATGAAAAGCATGCTGGGAAGGTGTGTGTCATGCATATTGCTACATTAATTCACTGTACATATCCTCCAAATGCTGACAGACTAAAGGACAACTGACATTGTTCCACAGAGATAAAAATCTCTATGATATGCAATTTTTCAGAAAGTTACAAGCTACAAAAACTTGCTGTCATTATCCAGTGGCAGCAGTTGGGACGCTGACACTATCCATGTAGGAACCATCATTCATTTAAGTCCAATCATAGAAAACTGGCAATATAAATTTGTTAATAAGTTAGAAGCATTCAAACTATCTTCCTTAGAATGTTCAGAGATTTTTTTTGTATATATTATAACCAAGAGTTATACCTACTTTGTATTCTGTCTCAGCAGAAAATGTAAGGAGATGGAAGACAAACTGTGCCATTTCCCAAATTGAAACATCTTGGCTTAGACTGAAAAAACCACAGCGGTCCCAAGAGGCCGTCAGAGTAGTGGAGACCAGGAGATGGCACCAGCAGCCAGTGTAGGATCTTGCAAACAGAGTAGGATGGGGGAAGATTGACAGCATGACACACTTTGTTATCAGGATGGTCTTGGCGCCAATGGCCCGTTCCAGGAGCACAGTGCTTGGGACATGATCTCCTCGAGGATGATGATGCCAATGGTGGGGGCAGCCACAGCACCAAAGCCAGAGTCAGGGAGGTTGTGGAGGAGGATGGTGAGGGTGCTGTTGAGCAGCACGTTCCCCAGCAGCAGTGAGCAGAGTCTGCAGTTGCCATTCCTGAGGATGGGGTCGATCATGCAGGTGAAGCGCTGCTCCCTATTGGGGCCACCGTTGGGGTGGAGCACTGTAAATCCCAGGCTGAGCCCGCTGAAGATGTGCGAGAGCACAGGCCATGGAGGGATGAGGGCCACCTGCAGCCACAGTGGCAGCAGGTGCTTCTTCCTCTGCAGCAGCACGAGCCACCCGTCAGGGCCCTGGCGTGGCAGCCAGGGCTGGCCGGGCCGGCGCTGTGAGTGCAGCACATTCATCCTGCAATCCCTGCCAGCCTCCACTTCCACCCTGCCCTGCCAGGGACACATTCCATAATCCACAAATCTACACTCTTGGGATCAGACCCGCCTCTGTGCAACATTCCCGGGGCTTGCAGCCCTCAGGGCCCCCCAGACCTGCAGGATGAGGATGAGGTAAGTCAGCAGGCTTGTTCTTGCGGTACAGCAAGTGCTGAGGAAATTCCTAATCCTCCTCATTTAACTCCAGCTCCTGGATGACATTGGAGTATTGGAGCAGCCACAGCAAGATCTTCTCTGACATTAATGATGGGCTGAAAAGTGGCACCTCTAGGACAGAGAAAAGGGGTCACACAAGGTTCTTGTCCCTCCAGGGGAACATGCCACCTCCCCATACCTTTGGATGGTGCCTGCAATGGGCTGGGCTCCATCACCAGCTCCATGGGGGAGAGCCCATGGATCCAGCTCCAGGTCCCCAGCAAGGCCACTGCCTTGGGAACAGGATCATCCCACAAGTCCCCCCAGTGGGAACAGGATCACCCTGGAGGTTCCCAGCAGGGAGCTGGCAGTGACACTGGGACACAATCGCACCCCATGCCGGGTTTCTCTGAGCCATGGGGAACTCCCCCATCCCAAGCTCACTGATGGAGAGGAACCTGTGGGAGGTCAGGAGTTGCTGAGGGGACACCTTGAGCTTCTGCTCGTTCACAGGGCCCTTGAAGGCTGAGAAGTGGTTCTTCTCATCANCCACAGGAAGGAGGTAGAACCAGACACCACCCTCGCTTAACAGTGATTTTTGGGTGTGTTTGAAAGCAAAGGAAGAGCCAGCACACTGTCTGACACACAGACACGTGCCCATCCCAGAGCAGGGAGTGCTGCCAGGCAGTGCCTGGGTACTGTGTCCAGTTCTGGTCCCCACAGGTCAGGAATCGCAGCTCTTGTGTCATACACAGAAATCAAACCAAATGACCCTGAGGGAGGGGACTGTTCCAGTCTGCCTTGGACGTTGCTGCAGAACAGCCACTGCTGCTTCCTCTGCCTGTGTTTGGGGTTTGCTGACACCAGAGCCAGCCAGGTTATGTCCTACCCTCCAAAGACTGTTCAGAGAGGGCATGAAAAAACCATATCCAGTAAACACAAAAGATCATGTAAGTCCTTACCAGTTTATCAAATATTTATGCTATTAACAAACATAAAAATTGCATACAAAATTTCTTAGGACTCAAAAACAATTTCCCTGACTTAAATAATAACCGCATCGATCTGTGTGTTTAGTGGTAGGATCTGAGGGAACAGCTGGAGCTGGATCAGGGGATGTTTAAAGCGGACAGTAGGAAAAGCCTCTTCCACCAGAGGGCGGTCAGGCACTGGAACCGGTTCCCCAGGGAAGTGGTCCCATCCCCAAGCCTGCCACAGCTCAAGAATCATTTAGACAACGCTCTCAGGGACATGGTGGGATTGTTGGAGTGTCCTGCGCAGGTCCAAGAGCTGGACTTGATGATCATTGTGTGTCTCTTCCACCTCAGAATGTCCTGTTATTCTATGAAGAAATGGAGGTTTGTTAAATGAACACACAGAGAATCCAGGTGAAGAACATGGCCGAAGCCATCCTCCAAACAATGCATCCTCAGAGTTCAGGTTCTTCTGGATGAACATGATCTCTCCAGCAACAGACACATGTTCAAGGCCACCGTCTCTCCAGGAATAGACCTCAGCTTTTTTGTCTTACTGAAATTCACAGAAAGCTTTGCTATGAATATGATTTTTTCCTCCTTTTAAACTACGCACTTCTTGGTTTGCCTCAGTGCTGGCCCCAGGTGAGCACCGACGACACTGCAGGTGAAGCCTGTTAGTGCACGGGCAGCACGCTGTTAATCTCACCTTGTATTATGCTGGGGAAAACACCTATTTTACAGCCTGGGTTGGCTTTCAAACAAGCGGGCCATCCTCCATATCCAGGACTGACTCCCGTCTGTGCAAATGGGATTGCTGGATCCCTGAGAAACGCGTCCTTGGAGACAGCCACACTCTCCCAGCCAAGAACCGCCGTCTGTGTCCTGCTTCTGCGTTGGAAGATCAGCAGAGGGCAGGGCAATCCTACCAAAGGATGACGAAGGACAATTCCCAGGAGCTGAGTATCCCACCACAATGCCATAGATGGCAGATGATGAAGAGGAGGCCAGGGGGCCCACCAGACCTCCTCCCCAAGGAGGGTGCAGCCAGCCAGGCAGGGGCTCTGCCAGAAATAGCCAAGGTGCCAGTGAAATTCTTCTTGGAGATGCCAGAGTTCCTACTCTCGTCATTCTTTGGGAGACAGGGAGCAAGCTCTCTACCAGATCAGTATGAGGTCCATACAGGAAGCAGCTCCTGAGATAAGCTGCCTGCTACAGAGGTGCAAGGTCCACCTGCAGACAGAGGCATCAATAAACACACCCAGTCCAGGCTCGAGCTGGAGGGAGCACAGGGCCCAGGACTGAAGGATGGCTGGGTGGGGGTCTGAGGTGAGGCCAGCAAGACCCATGAGTGCCCTCAGGGCCCTGACACTTGGGACAGCCTCAGATTTGACACTTGGGGCAGCCCAAGGTTTGAGCACAAGTGGAGCAACCAGGGCCTCAAGGCTGCAGCTCTTCTTGGGGCTGCTCCTCTGAATGGGCTGAGAGAACTGCATAGTGGTGGTGCCCATCCCCATGTGTGGTTGTGGCCAGCTCCCTGTAACCTATTTCTATGCAGAGAGGAGTTTGTGGATGGTTTTCTGGGTGATCTGCTGGTTCAGGGAAGGAGGATGAGCCAAGAACCATGTTTGTAGAGAGGTTCCATCAGAGCCCAGAGTAGTTCCAGCACTTGGTGAAATCCAAGGGACACCTGGGTCACTGAGCTTTGGAAAGGGTCATTGGATGACCAAGGCTTGACTTGCTCATTTGCTCTCCTGGGTGTTTGGCTTTCAGGGGTCCTTGGTACTTGGAATGTGATTGAGCAGAGGGATCTCATCCCCTGGAGATACTCTTTCCCCTTCCCAGCAGATGGGGAAGGGGAAAAAAACTGCCAACTTTCTGACCCACAAACTGTAGCCAGAGAAATTAAGCAGATGAGTGCCCAGCTGTGCCAGGGGCCATGTGCCAAAAAGCCAATTTCAGGGTCTGGGGGCCAGGCAGGGATGGGGAACTGCACCTTCTCCAGGGGCCCCAAGGAGGTTGGGGATGAGAGGGTGGAAGGCAGATAAGTTGTGAACTCACAGCACAACCCAGAACTGCAGCCTTCTTTCTGCAGACAGCAGCCACGCTCATAAATAGCAGGAAGTTTGGAGAAGCAATTTGAGATTAAAAAATTAATAAATCACAGGAGGCAGTGATCCCAACGATTGCCCAGGAATCCTGCAGCCCCATGAATCATGTTGGGAGGGGAGAGGTGCCCACTACCCACCAGGTACCATGGGGGGAGCAGAGAGAACTACAAACCCACACCTGTATCTTCTGCCTGCTGCATCTGGGGAGAGCTCTGAAACCTAAAGTTCTCTCTGGGACAAAACTGGCCTTTTCCCTGGGGACAGGCATGGGAGGGGAGCAGAGAGGGCCCCTTCTTCCCCACCTCCAGAAGACAACAGGGGCAGAAGTGGAAATGAACAGAAAGCCTTCAGGAGCCAACTTTGCACCTTGTTTCGCTGCTGGGGGCTGAAGAGGGGGGTGGGAATTTGGCAGCTCTAGGTCTTTGGAAAGGGTCCAGCTGCCTTAGGAGAAATTCCTCACATAGCTTTGCTATGAAGAAACTGCTGACCTGTTCGGGGGTGTTTGCTGAGCAAGTGAAGACGAGCCAAAGGCAGCTTGTAAGTGCTGGGGAAAAACGGCCTGTTTGCTCCTCACAAGGGTTAAGTAGCAGGTCAGGCTCTTTGAGCGAAGCAGTGCCTGGTGACAGTGACTTTGTGTGTGCCATAAACAAGTCCAGGAAGATGCCCTGATGCTCACTGTCTCACACACCTCCAGAGAGATGATGCAACTAAAGCAGAGAAGCTGATGGTGTCACATGTGGTAGGTGACCTGGCAGCTACATCCAGACTGCTTGGCCAGACACTGATGGCCAGGAAAACCCTACCAGGCCCAGCAATGAGACCCAGGGAAGACATGGAGAGCTGGAATCTCAGCGTGGGGATGAGACAGCAGGTCAGGGAAGGGGTGTTTAGCTATGGCGGGACTTTTTCACAGACTATTTCACAGATATTTCACAGACTATCCTGAGTTGGAAGGGACCCACAAGAATCATTGAGTCCAACTCTTAAGTCAAGGGCCCACATAGGAAATTGAACCCATGACCTTGGCATTATCACAACCAAGTTTTAACCAACTGAGCTAATCTCAGGGTCTTGAAGCATCTCTTAGGATGCAAGGGACTTGCACAGGGCAGAGATGCTGGCACTGGTCACTGTAATGCCAGAGGGGATTTAAACCAGCAGCAGGTGGCAGGAGGAGAGGGCATCTGGTCTGGAACTGAGGTGGGAAACACAGATCGCGCTCACTTCTGAAAATGCCAACAGGAAAACAAACAGTGCAACTACAATAGGTACTAAAGGCAAACCCGACCTCCTGCAGTGCCAGGAGAGCAGCCAGAGCATGACTAAACCAGCACCGATTTAGATTAGATGTAAGGAAGCATTTTTTTATGATGAGGTGGTAAAACAGTGGCACAAGGTACCCAGAGAGGTGGTGGACTCTCCATCCCTGGAAACATTCAAGGCTGGGATGGATGGAGCCCTGAGCAACCAGGTCAGGTGGAAGGTGTCCCTCCCCAAGGCAGGGAGTTGGAATGAGATGGTGTTTAAAGGTCTCTTCCAATCCAAACCATTCTGGGATTCTGTGATTCTTTGTCAGGGCAACAGAGCAAGGGCAAACCTACATGTGATCCCACAGCAATGCCAGACACCAAAACCAGCTGTTAGGAATTTTAGGGGAGGCTGTAATAAGGCGAAATTTCAACTATCCACTTGCAGACTGAATTGAAGTGTCAGGGGACAAGACATAAAGATAAAAGTTTTGAATGCAATACGTGGTGCCATTCCCCCAGAAACAATCTGAGAACCACCAGATGTTTTTTTCTGAATCTGCTCTAAAAATGAGGAAGTGGTCAAAAAAAGAAAAAACAGGCCAATCCCAGGGTAAAAAAAAAAAAAGCTTTATTAAAAGTCTGGTAAAACATGGAACAAAGAGCCAATAGGGCAATCCCTTAAAGCTCCCACATAGCTGATGGGGAAGGACAGGGAGCACAGGGAAAAGGTGGATGCTGAAGAGCAAAAGGTCTCCCAAAGGAACAGGAAAGGTGAAAAAACACATCATGTTGAATATAAGTAGGGAAGCAAGAGGGCTGGGAGCAAGTTGGAGGCTTCTCCTGCTTGTCCTTGCTCAAACCAGTGGTGACCAGCTCAGCCATTCTGCTGAAGGGACTGGGAGGTGGGAAGGATGACAGGGATGGGATTGGCACAGTGACAAGTCTTTACCCTGGGGCATTCCCACCCCCACCCATCCCCACTCAGTTTTTTCCCCGTGCCTGGTGGAAGGACTCTTAAATAGGAATAGAAATCCTGGTGGAGTTAATCCTGGAGAGACAAGCTAAATGTTTTTGACAGCTCAGAAACAGCCAGCACTGGGATGGGGACACTGACTGTCAGAGGGCATGCTCAGGTCCCACCATAGGCGGGTACAAGCATCCTCAAGCGTGGGAATCGTCACAGGAGCAATCCTTCCTGGTGGCCATTCCCCCTCCCTGGAAGGGGGCCTGTCAATCCTCGCCCAGGAAACTGGGGCAGAATCTTGGGATATCTGGCTGCTGAGCAGGCTGGGGCAGTGCTTGGTGGGGAGCTGGGAATTTTTCTTCCCAGGGGGAGAACAGCTCCTATTCTGGGTTTTACTGGAGCAAAGGACATTGATTTCTTTTTTTCCCCTTTTTTCCAGATGAGTCAATGTTAACCATTCCTTTCCAGGGAAGATGCTGAGTTCAGCCTGGGAGAGAAGAGATGGCAACCTTAAGGCTGCTGGGACAATCCTCAAGAAAGCAACAGGAACATGTCAGGACCTTCAGGTTTGGGGCTGTTTTCTCCTTGTTAACTCCACACAGGGAAAACACAGGCATGCTCCATCACTGTCAAAGCATTCCCAGGGCACTACTGGCCCCTCATCCAGCCACCACCCTCCACTACAACCAGTGTCCTCCCACCCACATCCCACTCCCTGTGCCCGAACCAGAGACAGCCATGGCTTACAACCCATCAGTGCCAAGGTGACACAGATGCTGACAGGGCTGTCCCCGAAATGACATCCTGGGCTCAGCCCTGTTACTCCCTCCTGGAGCCCTTTTCTTGCCTGGCTGGATCTCAAGGCTCTCCCTCAAGCAAACACCTGTCTGTTGATGCAGAAAGGAGGAGGAACTTGCTCTTTTTCTCTTGTTAAATATGAACTGCTTTTCCAGTGGTCCCTCTAGAAGGGCTGGTAAAGGAAAGTAGGAATCCAGATGAGTTTCCTTGCTTTGTGGCTGCTGGCCCTGGCTCACACCCAGCAGGGCAGGCCATCAGTGATGATGTGAATTGAACTGAACTGCGCTTTTTGAGGAAAACAGGGAGGTGGTAGGGGCACAGTCCATGGAGGGGAGGAAAGTTCTGGAAAACATATCCCAGCCAGAACCTGGAGGCTCTGGATAACTCCCACTGACTTTAGGGGTCATGTGGAGGGGCTGGAGCTGGAAGCCAGGGTGTTCTAGTGTGGGAGGAGGAAGACCCCTCCCTTGCCTGAGCAACTCGGGTGTCACAGAAGGTTTTGAGAGCTCTCCCAGCTTTCCTGGATTTGGCAGCGATAGGGACAGCTGGTGTTCCCAGCAAGCCCCATGCCTGCAGAGGGATGGGGGTTTTGAGCCGAGTGTGCAGTGGGATGGAGCAGAGGGGGATACTCCCCTCCCAGGTGGTCTCTCCAACCTCCCCATTGCTACAGATGGTCCCCACCCCGGCTCCAATAGGTCGTTCTGAAGCTTTGAGGGACTTGCCCTGCACCTCGCAGCTGAGGTGTGGATGCACCAAGGTTTCAGGTGGGAGCATGATAGCAGAGCGGGAAGGGAAACAAGTGCTATTTCCCACAGGCAGCCAAGAGGCAGAGACCCAAGGGCGAGCCGCTGTGATGAGGCATGCGAGAAGCATCCGCCGCATCCCCTTTCCCATGGAATGCTTCTCTCGGTCCTTCCTCTGATGAGTGCTGAAGTGTTGGTTTTCCTCTGGAGTGGATGAGTCACGGAGAAAGCCGGGAGGGAGCGGGGGCTGCCGAGGCTTCCCAGGTGCCCATGTCTGGTGGGAAGGCTGTATGGGAGAGGGCAGGCACTGCCCAGGGTTGCGGGCAGAGGGCAGGAAAGATGCGTGTGAACCCCGGGTCTGGGGTTGGCTCTTTCCCTGCCGACTCTGCACGGGGCTCGTCAGCCCTGATAGAGGAAGGGGGGGCCTCCCTTTGCTCCGCCTCATTGTCCCCGGGAAAGAGGTTACTGAGCATAGGGATGAGCTCCTGGCTCTGCCTTTGCTGAATTCATGGGTGTGTGTCTGCTGGCCCCGCAGCCAATGCTCCTGCTTGTCCTTCTCTCTCAGCTCTTTTATTGCCAATGTCCAGCTTGGGAACAGGTCAGGCCATCTCTGTCATGTGACTGCTCCACAGGAGAGCTCTCCTCAGCTGGTGGCTCAGGGAGAGGGACAGCAACCCTGGGACATGGCTGTGGCTGGGGTCCCCTGCCCACCCAGCTCTCTGTGCAGGGCTCTGGGCTGTGGACTGTGTCACCGGGAGTCCCTCCTGCCCCTGCTGAGGCAGGAGTTGATGGTGTGGTGATGGTGTTGTGGTTCCCTGGCCCCAGCTCACTTCCTTGCTGAGCCTCAGTGCTGCCCCATCCTCCTCACATCCATGGGAGGGATGCAGGTGGGCTCCAGATCCCAGAGTATTTCTGCTGCTGGCCAGGCATCCGGCCGCCCCCATAACACCTCCTGCTATCTGCAGCCCCCCATTAATGTGTCCACCAGACCTGGCTGCCAGACCCAGGCACAGTGCTGCCCCACTCCCAGCCCCTGACACCCCACTCCGGCTTAGCTCATCCCCTGCCCACATGGGCAGGTAACATGCTCCTCACTTGGCTAAACTCTTGTGCTTGTCAGCTTTCCTCATTAGGGAAATATCTGGATTTCCAATTATTCCCACTCCCTGCCTGTGCTCCTTGAGTCCTTCCCAAACACCCACTTTAGTGGCTGTACATGCTTTACCTCTGGAAAGGAAGGATGGTTTTCCTGTCATCCCTTGCCAGATCCTTGCAGCTGAAGGCAGGGTAGGATGGTGCCCTTTCCAGCAGACATCTCTTCTGGACCAGCTCTTCCACTGCAATCCTGGCAGGTCCTGGGCCATCAGCAGGCACAGACTTCTGAGCCAGAGCAACAGATGTGGCAGGGAGATGCAAAACCAGCTAGTCCCAGTGTTCCTGAGCACCCACACCCTGGGGGCTGCAGCTGGGAGGAGGTAGCTTTCACATGGACAAATGGCACATCAAAGTGGCAGGACCAGCCATGGCCTCCACTTGGGGACTGGCACAGATGGTTCAGCTCTGCATGTCAGTGGTTTCTACTCCCTCTGCCTGCTTCAGCCTTTGTTTCTCTGCAGGGACACTTGCGAAATATTGTCCTCTGCCTTCTTGTCCTTTATTACCCCCCCGACCCAATTCCTATGTCTCCCACTGCTCCCCAGCCTCCTCACTAAGCATGGTGGTAGAAGGATTGAGCCAGTCACAGGAGCATCTCAAGGCAACTGTGCACAAGCCATGCTTTTTTGGCACTGATGACAGCTCACAGTGCTTACTGGCACTCCCACTGCTCCCATGCCACACGGGTCATGGCTCCTTGGGCCACCCAGCAGCCTGGGGACACACTGCCCTTCCCAGCACTGGGACAGCCGCCACACTGAAGCCAGGCGAGAGGGAGACATGGATGCAGGCCATGTGTGCCAGCCTTGGAGCCGCTGCCAGGGACATGCCCTCCCCTCTGCACAAAGAAGGCAAAAACAGGCCAGTGTCCCACAGGGCTGCTAGGGTGACATTTTTCAGTGGCCATACCGTCCCAGCCAATGAACTGGCAGGGGCTGTGTTGGGAGCTGGGGCAGCCCCTCTGTCCTCACACAAGGGTGTTCCTGCCCAGGGCCACCCAGTAGCATTGGGACCACCAGCCATGAGATGCAGGTGGGAGACAGGCACAGGGAGGGGTGGACAGCAGGACACTGGAGAAGCCATGCAGACATGAACAATGCCAAAGCTTTGCTGGAGCTGGAAGCCTGCAGGGTAGGAGGGCCTTTTTGGCTGGAGTTTGGGAATTCTGGGCTGCGAGCTGCAGAGCCACCATTGGAGCACCGCTGGTTTCCATTTGGTCGGCTTTCGAAAGAGCTGCCTCCCTGGCAGCATGTGTGTGTCCCCCCCTGCAGCAGGCAGTGTTTGTTTGCTTGGGAAAAGATGAGCCTCATTATCTGTCCTTTGTGGCTCTTGGACTTTAAAGCGCAGCGGGAGGAAATTTTATGATGGGAAACTGCCCTGGTGTCATCCAGGCTTTGCATGGAGGTCGGCTGGGGAGGACCACAGGCCACAGCAGTGGGAACAGCACCAGGTCTGAGACCTGTGCACAGGCACAGGGGAGACAGGAGGGTGGCAAAAGGTGGTGTGTTTGAACCTATCCCAGTGAACAAGCACAGCAGCAGCCAGGAGAGCATGGCCAGGGTGGGGTGTTCAGAGGTGCGGTGAAGAGGAAGTCTGGAATGTAACACAGCTCCGCATTCACCTGCACCCAGGATAACATTGCTGTGCTCAGTGTCTGGGAAGGTTCTGGCAGATGGTCAGTGTAACCCCAAGCAAGTTTACACCTCCTGGCCCTGGCAATGCTGATAACACCAGGAAGGATCAGAATTTCCCAGTGGAGTCAAAGCAATGCCTGCAGCAGCCTTGCCAGAGCTGCCCACGGGCTCTCCCACCCCACTGGAGCATTTATCCAGCCCATTAAAAGAAGAGACCTCTGCTATCAGGCAGGATCATTTTTCATTTTCAAGGAGACTCCTTCCAAGCTCCATCCCTGCCCCAGGACTCTCCTCCCCCTTGCTCCACACTCTCCAGGCCCTGCAGCATATTCACCCCTCCAAAAACCCTGCACAGAATGGCAGCCCGGTGACTCAGAGCTGCCACGTGTTGCCTTTTGTGCAGCTCAGGTACTCCAACACCTACCTGGAGGGAAGGAATCCAGCTGCGGGAGAAGAAAGGGGTGGTAAATCACTCAACGTCAAGCTGGGAAAGCATAAATTTAACACTCCCGACCTCGTGAAATCATTCTGCAGTCAAACAAGGGGCAGCTTTGGTGTCTATTCATCGTCCCCAGCCTGGGGTGGTGCCGAGGGGGTGCCTTTGGCTCCGTGGTGCAAGGCTCTGTTAAAAGATTTATAGCCAAAATTCAGATCGTGATAGGGTGCACCTCTGTGAGCACAGCACAGAGCAGCTGAATGTCCTGGTTTATCCTGCTAGATCCAAACCCTGGCTTAGACTAAACACGCCTCTGCCATCATTAGTGAATCACTTCTGGATCCCTTGGAAGTTTCCAGGGCTTGAATTTCAGAAACTCTTTGATGCCGCGGGGCACCAAAATGCTGCCGGAGACAAAGCAAGGTGTGGCGGCAGGTTTTGTGGGGATTATCCTGCTGGAGTAATCATGGGCCTGGGGCTGGAGGGTGATGAAAGCTGGGGTTACAGGGAGGAGATTGAAGGCAGCAGTCCGAGCTTTAACTCCTTTCCCGGCACAAGAAAGGTGAGGTGAGGTGCATTGCCACCCTGGGTCTGGCACTGCAGCCCCCAACAAGGGCTGACCCGGGAGGGTGCCCAGGGCCCCCCAGACTCCCCATCCTGCCAGGATGGGCTTGGCTCATGGTGAAATGAAGGAGGGAGGATCGTGGAGCTCCCAAGTCCCACACACACACAGTGAGGGGGAGTGAAGGGCCAGGAAGGGAGGATACGGGTTGCTGTGCTGGGAGCACCCAGCCCTGCTCCGTGCCTCAAGGGTTCGGAAAGTGCTTGGTGAGGGAATGAGTTCAGCTCGCTGATTACTTCCCTCCAAGACCAGACCTGTCCCACGGACTTGGTGAAGCAGGAGGTGCCAGGGCAGGTCCTGTGGGTGGCGGGTGCCCTTTGGGGTGCCAGTGCTCCCCGGCGCCCCAGGGAGAGGCAGGATGCTCCTCGGAGAGGGATGCTCCTCGGAGAGGGATGCTCCTCAGGAACGATGCTCCTCGGGGAGCAGAGCTGTGCCCCTCCCGCACACCCATCCCCGGGGGGCTGTCCCCAACTCCCTCCCGGCTGCAGGAGACCAGAGGCCGTACAAACTCCGGGATCGGGGGCTGGGGGCGGGCTGAGCCCCGGCCCTGGCTCACCCGCCCGGGGCGGGCCGCCCCTCCCGCTCCTCCCCTCCCTCCCCGCCCCCCGGGCCGTGCCGAGTCCCGCCGCGCCGAGCNGGGGGGGCACCTGGACCCCGGTCCCGCCGGGGCTGAGCTGGAGGGGCAGTGGGACCATGGAGCCGCCGGGGCGGGTGGACATGGGGACCCTGGAGCCACCAGGGCGGGAGTCCTCGGTGTAACCGGGTGGGGGACACCGGGGGTGCCGGTGCCGTCGGGACAACGGGGAAGGTGGACACCAGGACCCCGCAGCCGCCGAGGTGGGGGGCACCGGCAGCGTGGGAACCCCGGTGCCCCGGGACAGGAGGGGACCTGGACCCTGCAGCCTCCGGGCCTGGGGTTCCCCGGTGTAACCGTGGGGGGATCCCAGCATGGGGCTGCAGGTCGGAGGGCGCTCTGGATTCGGCGGGAGGGTGCGTAACCTCTCTCTCCCCTTCCCTTCCCGCAGGTCCCCCCCGCCGCGGCTGCTGCTCGGGCTCTTTGTCCTGCTGGCCCTCGCCGCTTCCCAGGACCCGGGTAACGTGCGCGGGATGCTGCGGGATGCTGAGGAGGGGGGGGTCTCTGTCGCTGTGCCCGGGGTCCCACGCGCCCTCCCTGTCCTGAAGTCCCCCATCCCCTGCGATGCGCTTCTCAGCAGAAATGGGGAGTGGAGTCACCCCTCGGGCCAAATGCTGCGCCCAGTGCTGGTTCTCAAAGCTGGAGGTGATCCCTCCATGCACCCCTTCAATGGCCTCGTGGTTGCTGAGGGTGGAGATTCCGTGTGCCCCATCCCATCAACGGCGAAGGATGCTAAGGGAAATCCCTGGCTGCAGTTCCCTGGAATGAGAGTGATTTATCTGGTCCGTGCTGGCTGTGAGATAGAGGAGATGGCGTTGCCCCAAAGTGGCCGTGCTCCATGCGTTAGCGGTTTCTCCACAAGTCCTCCCTGTGGCTGCGTGTCCTTGGACGTGTTGTGAATGGTCGGAAGCCTCGAGCGTGTGCCCTGGGGATGTAACACCTCTCATGCCATTCCGGGCTTTTCCCTGCCTTCGGGGCTCCATGAAACATCCCACGTCGCAAGCTCCTGGTGTCCCGGGAGAGGGGAATTCAGTGCTGACTCAGCTTTCCAGCCCTTCTTTCCCCACGAGGCACACGAGCCGGTTCTCCCACTGCCTGTTTTTTCTGTTGAACTTTACCTCCCCGTCAGGGAAGCTTCCTCTCGGCTGCCAGGCAGGATGAAAGCCCTCCTCCCCTCTCAGCCGGGCTCTGGATGTGTGCCCAGTGCCCGGAGGCGGGAACAGCCATGGCTGACACAGGGAGCCCCCACTTGTATCCCGGGAACCCCGTTTGCCAAAGCAGCTGAGCTGCAAGAAATGGGCCAAAAACCAGGAGAGGGTGGATTTTCTCCAGGGTAATGATCTGGTTGTCTTTGGCTTGTGCCACCATGTCAAGAGGCATCATTTGTGTCCCTCTCTGTCATCCCAGGCTGGCGCAGCAGGTCAGGTGGTGTTGTCCCCAGGTACAGGTGAGCTGGAGGTCGGCTGTTAAGTCTTTGGATTATTTACTGGAGCAAGGCTTTGTGTCTTCTAGGATCAGCTCTGGCACTGCTCTGTGGGCAGCTGGGTCACATTGTGAAGGGAAAGAGGCTGGCTGGGGCAGCAGGGATGCCCAGCACTGCCAGAGCATGTCTGGGAACACTGGGAGAAGCCTTTCAAATGCCCCAGGCTGGAATTATGATCCTGCTTTTGGTGGCCTGGGTGCCTCCCCAGGGGCTGTGAGAACAAAGCTCTCCTTGGAGATCTGCAGAGATGGGAACATTGTTCCCATGTGAAATCCTGAATTGGCTATTTTAGGTCCCTGGAGACTGTCCAGTGCGGCCAAGCTGAGCTGGAGGGCCGGGAGCTGGTGTAATGGTGCTTACCCAGAGTTATCAGTACCCTTCCCACCCCCTCTCCATCATCATCCTTGCTTCCTTGGGCACTCAGGGCTGGCCAGGACCCTTTGCTGAGCTCAAAATGCATCCCCCTCACCTATGAGCAGCGTTGCTGGGGGACTCCAGGAGGTTTCACTCAGCATCTGAGTGCAGGGGGAGCGTGGCCGGCGCCGGCCACCACTGGCAGGGAGGTGCCCGTCTCACCCAGCTGACTTGGCTGTCTCCCAAAGGCAGGCTGTGGATCGGGTTTTAAAGGAATCCAGCGGGTTGGTGTGGCTTTTTTTCTTTCTTCTTTTCTTTCCCCCCTTCCCTTGGTTCAATGTCCAAGGACTGCAGGGCCTGTTCTGCCAGCCTGCCTTTGTGATGGCTCCTGGGGAATGTTTGCTCTGAATGCTGTCCTGGCATGGAGATAACCTTTCTGTTTATCTGCCTGCCTTGCAAATTTGGGGGCTTAGCTGCCCCAAGCTGGGCTTACCTCTTATCAGTGAATATCTGGGATTCCTCAGAAAGGGCATGTAGCCATGAGGATGCTGCAGGGATGCTGCTGTGGATCCAGTTTGGAGAGTGTGGCACCGGCCATGGAGTGTCCCCATGTGTCCCCTGTGGATGTCCCCCATGCATGGGCTGGGTCAGACACCGGGGAAAACCCCATTCCCAGTAGGACAATCCAATTCCAGGTGTCTGGAGATGGGGGATCCCCACCAGTGGGGGTTTACCAAGCTGGCCAGGCTCCCCAGTCTGGTGGTGGAGGTGGCCAAGCAGTGGAACAGGCTTGCCCAGGAAAGTGATGGAATCACCCTTCCTGGAAGTGTTCAAAAATGTGTAGATATGGCTCTTGGCCACATGGTTCAGTGGTAGAACTGGCTATGCTGCATTAACAATTGGATTCGGTGTTCTTGGAGGTCTTTTCCAAGAGTAATGATTCCATTGTTCTGTGATCTTCCCTTGCACTGACTTTCTGTGTATTAGTTTGGAGCTGGGATGAGTCAGTACATCCAGATTTGCTGCTGCTGCTGAGGGTGCAAGACAGCACCTGGGAATTCAAACTGCCTTCTCCTTCTGTTATAGACAGCAGGTGTTGGAGCCACTTGCTGCCTGTGGAGAGGCTCATTCTTGATTTTATTTCCATTGCCAATGGATTGTGGGTCCTGGGTCCTCACGGCTGAGATTCCTCACAAACATCTGCGTTCAGGGATTTACAGCCTGTGACACAACAGCTCTGGCATCGGCGCCTCAGGGGTTTTGACAGGTGGATGGGAGCTTTCCTAGAGGTCATCTTAGGAATTTCTGGGATAGACAAGGGGAAGGGCCGTGGGGAATGGCTACAAGCAACACCTGGCATCACAGGTTTGGCTTGGGGAGGGTTGGCACCTCTCAGCTCCAGCAGCATTTTTGATTGCCAAGGCTCCGGGGATGAGCTGGAGGAACTGGGGAGGATGCTGTGCTCCAGAAGCTCTGCAGGCTCTTCATCTCCTTATCAGCTGGCAGGACTCCTGTTTGCAGAGCCTTATCTGAGCTGCCCCACAGGCTCTGTGCCTTGGGAGCTGCCGGGGAGGAGGAGCTGCCATGGGTGGCAGCTGGAAGGAGCCGAGGCTGTGGACATCTCCCTGCAGCACCTCGGGGCTCCCAGTTCATTATCCTCTGGCAGGTGGATCTCATTCCTGTCCCAAGGAGGTGGCAGCAGAGATGAAGGGGCCCTGCTTGGATGGCACTTTTGGCCTGGAAACTGGGTTTAAAAACAGACTAAATATTCCTTCAGAGTGGCTGCGCCCCCAGGCAGGAGTTTGCTAGCCTTGGTGCACACAACTTTTTCAAGCCCTCATCCCAATTTCCCCAGTAATTATCCGTCTCTTTATCTGTACTTGGTCCATCTGCACCATCCATTCTCCTGGTGCTCTGACTTGATTTTAGGTTTCCATGTGGTGTCTCCTGGCCCTGCATGGCTGTGAGTGCCTGGGAGTTCCCTCCTCACTTGTGCATGTACCTGAAGGAATGGGAAAGCTGAGCTGCTTTTCCTTGTGGCCATTGGAAAATCGTGCCCATACACTCCCAGATTCTTGAGAAGTGGGTTTTTTTGGCTCTGCATAGCAGCCTCTTGGTGACATTGCTCCCTATTTATTTTGGCCTGCAGCTGGACTAACCTCCTCTTCCAGTGTTTATGGCGACACAATTTGGGTGCTGCTAAATAGCAAATCCAAGCCCTTGGAGAAAACATTTTGCAATCCTGCTTCAAACGTCATTGCATGGCTTAAAAAAATCCCTGACCAGATAAATGTGCTGCTGGGAAACAGGCTCTGCTCTAGTGGGGGGATGTCACCGCTTCTTTTTAAGGAAGCAGGAGCATGTGGAGCAGAGGGCGAGGACTGATCCAAGGCTGCATCCTTTTATAAAAAAAGAGGGACAGGGACTTTTTACACAGGCATGGAGTGCCGGGACAAGGAGGAATGGCTTCCCACTGACAGAGGGCAGGGTTGGATGGGACACTGGGAAGGAATCCTTCCCTTTGAGGGTGGGGAGGCTCTGGCACAGGGTGTCCAGAGAAGCTGTGACTGCCCCATCCCTGGAAGTGTCCAAGGCCAGGTTGGATGGGGATTGGAGCAACCTGGGCTGGTGGAAGGTGTCCCTGCCCAGGACAGGGGGTGCGAGCAAGATGAGGTTTAAGGTCCCTTGCAAACCAAACCATTCTGTGACAGAGACTCTGGCTTCTCTCCTGCACCGCTCTGGTCCATGGTGACTGTCAGGGATGGTGCTCTAAACTCTGGAATAACAGTCCCTGCAAGTGCGCTGTGTCTCTTCCAAACTCTGATAGTTTACCAAGAAAAGAATTAATTCTGGCATTTCAGTAGAGAGTTCAAAGCACTGAAGGAGACATCTGGGATTAAGTATGGTTGTATATCAGCAGCACAGAGGTATGGGATTAATAAAACATTTTAAGGATCTTCCAGAGTATCTGATGACATTTGGGGAAGCATTGGGGTTGAATCCTTTCCAGGAGCATCCTGTGTGTTTCTCTGACTGTGTGTGCAGCCTGGAGGCAGCATCTTGGATATCAGGAAGAAATTCTTCCCTGTGCAGGTAGTGGCACAGGTTGTCCAGAGAAGCTGTGGCTGCCCCATCACTGGAAGTGTCCAAGGCCAGATTGGATGGGGCTTGGAGCAACCTGGAATAGCGGAAGGTGTTCCTGCAAGAGGTGGAACGAGATGAGTTATAGGGTCCTTTTCCAGTCTAAACTATTCGGTGACCTTCTGCAACAGATGGGCTCCACCTCACCCCATCCATCAGTCAGGTTCCTCTCTGCCAGCCATGGGATGCCCTGACTGACTTTCCTGTCCTCCAGCCATGTTCCTCATCCCTTGGGTACTGATGTGTGTGGAGCAGCGCTGCTGCTGCCCTTGGGAGGATGTCCGCTGTCCTGCTAAGAGCTGGGGCTCAGGGGAGGCACTGATGGGGGAGGTGGTGTAGAAGAAACTCAGTAATTTCAGCTGGTGCTAAATCCCCTTAAATACTGAGGAGTGGGAGCAAGTCCCTGACTTTGTGGATGGAGGAAGGAATGTGGTAGTAGCACGTGTGTGGCTTTTGGCTTTTAGTATCGGACTTGATTAGTCTGGAGAGCTTGTTGCCAAATATATAATTGAAGCAAAAGGAGCTAAACAGGGTTAGGAAATGGTTTGGAAATTTGTACAGCTAATGGGGGCTCCGACCTCGCCTTAATATGGATTTGGAGCCCTTGAATGTGACTGTGGTTAATAAACCCTTTGTGGGTGAAGTAGTGCTTCCTGCTGACTAAAGATGGGAACCTCCTAAAAAGTGCAGGGAGAGGAGCAGGACACCAACACCCCACAGGGCTCTGGGATGGGGCTGCTCCAAGGACAAGGCTCCAGGGACTTGCTGTGCTCCTGGCTTTGGCCAGCAGTGTTGTTTGGCAGGAGCATTCCCTGCGCTGGGGGCTTTCTCAGCAAGCAACATCTGGTCCGGAACATCCTGTGTCTTTAAAAGGTTGCTTTTGTGGAATTTTTATTGCTTTTTCTGGCGTTGCCTTTTCTAAGATACAAATTGGTCATTAATGGATATTATGGTACTTTTATTTTATTCCCAAACTCAATCTGCTGGTTTCTTCCTCCCCAGGGACTGGAAGATCTGCCTGTTCCTCTGACCCTGTCCTCAGGTTGTGGGAGGCTGTTTGAACAGCCTGGGATGAGAATAGGAGCCAGGGCACCTGGAATCCAGCATCACTATCCCCATGCTCTTCCCACTGACATAAACCTCGAACAGCCCAATGACCCTTGAAGCTGTCTCTGAGTTTATAATTCCCAAGTTAGCCACCTGCCTTCCCTCTGGGAAACACTGTAATCAAACAAATTTATTCTTTTCCACCCTCCTTGTTAGTCTGTAACTTAATTGAGTTGGAGATTGTTGACTTTTGGATAAACAGCACCTTTTTGATAACCCCAGATAAGCTGGCGGTGCTCACTTGTGGCATGATGGGAAGGCATCTTTGCAGCTTAGTCCTTCCCCTGTGGTTCAAAACCCTTTCCAGAGAGACCAGGACACATATCCTGGGGAACTCTCAGCTGCTGCTGGATGTGGATGGAGACCCTGGGCTCACCTGGTGGTGAACACACCTGGCCAGTCTGGTCTGGGGGTAGCCGTCACTTCTGAGAGTTCTCACCAAACCCCAGCATGGGATCATCTCCCTGCTCCCTCCTGGAGAGACTCCCTAGGACCTCTGCCCCACTCCCAAAACCATTCCCAGGATGGGGTGGCAATAGTTACTGTCCCTTCGAGGGGATGGGCTTGCCCAGACCCAGGACCTGTGGGTGGCAGAGCCCCAGGACTCCTTGTGTTACCCTTCCGCTGGTGCTGGCATCTCCCCAGACAGCAGAAGGGTTTGATGTGTCTTGTCCTGCTGAGAGCTGGCACTCAGGAGGGGCTCTGATGGGTGACAGGTGGTGGAGAAGAAACCTGCAATGATTTCAGCTGGTGCTAAATCCCCTTGACTATCAGGGGGTGGGAGAAAGTCCCAGCCCCTGGCATTGTGGATGAAGGGAGACATGTGGCAGCAGCACACATGTGATTTTTGGCTTTTACTATAGATTCATGGAATTGTTTGGGTTGGAAGGGTCCTCAAAGTTCATCTCATTCCAACCACCTGCCATGGGCAGGACACCTTCCACTGGACCAAGTAGCTCAGGTGTCATGCAGGATTTGGTTAACCAGTTGTTACTTCTGCAGCTGCTCTGGGGACCTCTGTATCTGGAGCTTGCTGTTAAATCTCTGCATGGAGGCAAGCACAGTGCTCCAGCCCTCAAGGGCATCCTTGGGATGTCGGGTAGCCTTGGCTGGCTCCTCAGGAGCAGGTACGTCAGTGCCCGTTCACCTGGAAGCCTGGAAAGCAGTGCTCATGGAGCATCTCCTGGGAGACAAGTGAGCTATCCCCATGAGTCCCACCCTGTGACAATTCTCAGGCTAGTCTCTTGCCTGCCAAGGGCTCTGGAAACTGGAGACCTGGTCAGGGATTTGGTCTCCAGATTGCTTTTTGCTGGGATGACTTGGCATAAGAGAGAGTGGCATCATCAGGGCGAGCCGCTGTCCCTCAGGTGACCTTTTCCTGGATTTCCTGGGGAAGAAGGAGCCTGGTAGTGTAACCATCTGATAAAAGCATGTGGATTTTTATTTTAACAAGTGATTGCATCTTTTTGGTGGGGAGGTGGAGAGGTCAGACCATGAAGCTGGAGGGTGTGGGGGAATCCCAGCATCCCCCATCCTCATGTGTGGGCTGGGCTGGGCTCTCCATCGCGATGGCTGGAGTGAGGAGGTGGTTGCTCAGGTAAGCATCTCATCCCACCGGGACTCTCACAGTGCTGGACCTGATGGAGATATGGTTCCCTCCCAGCTAGGATGCAACAGGTGGTGCTCCTGCTTCCCTTTGAGTCCTAGGACACCTAAGGAGGAGATGTCCTGCAAGGCTGGGTGCCACCTTGGATCCAGCCAGCCACTACTGACATTGGTGGCTCCTTTCCCACCTTCTCCTTGGGCTCAGCCAGAAGAGTTAAGGAAACCATTGGAGAGGGGCCCCCAGAGGCAACTGCTGGAGGTAATAATCTTCTTTCGGCTCCTTTTTCTTTTCCCCTGCTAATTGCAGAGTTGACATAGTCCCCTCTCATGAAAGGCTCTTTTGTCAGCTGAGATGCTGCGCAAAGCCCAGGCTTGGCAGCAGGTTGCAAGCCCCAGGTCCGTCTCCTGTACATCCCTCTCCGGCAGCAGGTAGTGAAATGACTCTTTCACTGACAGTGATGTCCCTCCCTCCTTGGTTCCCATCTGAAAAAAAAAAACAACAACACCAAAGCAATGATAAAACCCCTCCTTTTAGCCAACGGGGCCTGATTTTCACCGGGTTCCACCTCGCCAGCGGAGGGAAAGGTCAGCCCGTCTAGACGCTAATCCGACAAGTGTTGTATTTCTTCGCCCGAGGGTGTCCTAGCAACAGGATTAATGCTGCGGTGTAAGGCGGACATTGGCTGGATCCCGCTCCATCCCAGGCCGGTGGTCCGGATGTGTGTCGCTCCGCATGGCCGGGCAGCAGGGAGAGCTGGGCTGGGCTCCTGGCCCTGCTGCTGCGCTTGCCCCGGGCTCTGCTGGCTGCTCCTGGTGTTTAACAGCAGTCCAGCGGCAGGGAGGTTCAGGACACAGTTGGTAAAACAGGCTCATGGATGATTTGTCTGGTCTGCATCTGTCCCAGAGATGGGTGGACTGGTAGTGAAGCATCTCTGCCCCAAGATGGACACCAGGCCTGGTTTGGGGACCACACTGGGGTGGGATGCTCCATGGCCAGGCCCAGCCCACCTGGTTGCACCAGTTCTACTGTGACCACACGAGGACCTTGGGACAGCCCCTGTCACTGTAAGTCTGACTCTCATAGTGGAAATGGAACTGCCAGTATATCCCTTGCATCCCAACACTCAGGTCTCCCAGTCCATCCTCTGCATACCAATGCTTGGATCCCCCAGTATGTGCTCTGTATCCCAACACTCTCAGTACATACCTTACATTCCAATGCTCAAGTCTCCCAGTACAACCCCTGCATCCCAGTGCTTGAATATCCCAGTATCTCCCTTGCTTCCCAATGCTCGGGTCTCCCAGTACACCCCCTGCATCCCAGTGCTTGAATCTCCCAGTATCTCCTTTGCTTCCCAATGCTCAGGTCTCCCAGTACACCCCCTGCATCCCAGTGATTGAATCTCCCAGTACCTTCCCTGCCTCCCAATGCTCGGGTCTCCCAGCACATCTGTTGCATCTCAACTCTCAAGTCTCCCAGGACATCCCACCACTCCATCTGGCACAGTCACTGTGCAGGGATAGCTGTCAGCCTCTGGCATCCCTTTGGCTTGAGGGTGAACCACTCTGGCTGCAACACCAGTAAAAACCTGTCTGCTTGGGTTGGGAGTAAAAATATTTCCCATTTCCTTCATATTGCTGCTTAATCTTTCTGTCTCACAGTTGCTGCTCAATCTCTTGATGACCCCATTTTGCTTCCAGGTGTTACTGGTGCTGCTTCACTGCCTGTGTCTGGGCTCAGGGGTGCAGCTGGTGCCAGAGTTCAGCACCCAGACATCCGATGGGTGTTTCCTCAGTGGGTGCTGTGCATCCGGAGCCAGCAGTCGGAGCCCCCTGCATCCATGGCACAGGGCCATGGGGTAGCTGCCTGATAACATTGTCCCATTTTAATCTTTTTAAGCCTTTCCTTTGCTTTCTCAGTGGCCCCTTTCCGGGCTTTCTCCTGCCCTCTTTTCCATGTGCAGTGCCCAGCCAGCATTTCTCCCACAATTTGTGCAAGCTTTCATCCCATCCTTGCTATTCCCCTCATCCTGCTGAGCTCTGATATCCCCAAATGTGGGGTGCAAAGGAAGAAAAAGTGGTTTAAAGAGCAAAATCTGGGATTAATCTTTGCCTTTCTGATGGAGAGGCGCCGGGACTGGCTGGTTCCCGATGCAACCCCAGCAGCTCCTCCAGGCTCCAGCATCCTTCAGGGCATGGTGGCAGAGCTCACTCCAGAGGCACTGGAGCCTCGGTGCTCCGGCTTTCCGCCCTGCAAGCAGCCACACGCTTTAATTAGCTGAGAAGCTGGCGAGGCTCTGGGGTTGGGAGAAGGGGAGTTTCATTCCCTCAAATCCCAGCTGGGAGCTGTGGAGACAGGCTGAAACCTGCCAGGAGTCCTGTAGTGTAGCTCCTGCCTATGTGGGATCTTCTTTTTATCTCTGCAGCTGGGATGGGTTAAGTGGGGTTTTAGGAGCATTTTCTTTTCTCTTGGGTGCTTAAAACAACAATAAATAAAATCCCAACGCAGTGAAATAGGCGAGTGACACTGCAAGGAAGGGAAGATGTTGCTCTACTGATTTATGGGGCTTTTTTTTCATCTTCACAGGTCACTGCTAGCATTTGTGGAATTGGCTTTGCTGCAGGAAAAACTGGTTTCCAGCTTTCCCGTTAGGAAGAAACTTCTGCAATCATGTAATTAAATTGCAGAAGAAAATAAAATACCCCCCCCC
>VWZD01001336.1:154497-183511 GCA_013396695.1 Sakesphorus luctuosus | reverse complement strand
TGGATCCCATCCCTGCTGAGGGGCTCAGATCCCATTTCTGCTGGGGGGCTTGGATCCCATCCCTGCTGGGGAGCTTGGATCATATCCCTGCTGGGAGGCTTGGATCCCATCCCTGCTGGGGGGCTTGGATCACATCCCTGCTGGGGGCCTTGGATCACATTTCTGTTGGAGGGCTTGAATCACATTCCTGCTGTGGGGCTCGGATCACATCCCTGCTGGGGGGGCTCAGATCATATCCCTGCTGGGGGGCTTGGATCGTATCCCTGCTGGGGGGCCTGGATCACATCCCTGCTGCTGGCTGTCACCCTGATTATCCCCACCCCAGTTTGGAGAGGAGGCTGTGGGAACACCAAGCTTTTCCATCCCACCAGTGGCAGAGGAGCAGTAGTTGTTCGTATCCCTTTCGGGTGTGCCAAGGACACGGGGTGGGGTGGTCCCACACCACCCTGTGCCACTGCACCCTCGCCCCAGGGGAGCAGTGCTGGGCGCACTGGGGTCCTGTCCCAACATGCTGCAGCGGGTTGGCAGATGCCTGGCTCCTTTCCTCAGGTTGATGGGAGCACAGGAGCTCTGCCGGGGGGCCATATGGAAACTCTGACATACGGACAGAACTGCGTTCCGTGTGGATTAGTGATGGGCTGTTCCACAACAGGCACCCCTAACAGCATCAGTCATGGGGCAAGCTGTTGGCAACAGCATCCAGCTCCCATTTTAAGGGGAAAACTCGCCCGTTTCACTTAAAAAGTAGTGTGGGAAATGTTGCATAAAGCAAAATAGGCATCTGAACATTTGTTTCAGTGATTTTCCTGGATGTTTTTAAACCAGAGTATCAGGAGAGCTCTGCACTGTAGGACCACGTTATGGCAGACTGTGACTTTCCCAGTCACGTGGCCAAGGGGAGCCGAAATCGTCACCTCCCCATCAACATCCCTTCTCAGGGTCACTTTTTGATCTGACGATGTCCCCATGGCAGTGTGGGCTGTGGATGTGCTCCAGGGAAGCAGGGATTCAGTGATCCCCAGGGACAGGGGTCATTGCCACCAGAGCAGGACAACGCTGATATGGGAAAACAGGAGGGATAAATGGATTTGGGGGGAATTTTTTTCAGCTGAGGTGAAGAACAATTGAATTTTTGGGGGTGTGGGAGAGTGCCAGCACTGCCCAGGGGGATTTGCATCTTGGGCTCCAGGAAAACTTGTGATTGAAAAACTTGTGATTAATCAGACCTGGCTTTGAGACGTGTCTGACGTGACGCTTATGGTGGGGGAGTTGCAAGTGCCCCTCTTTGCCATCCTGTGACAGCACCTGCTGGGTCTTGGCCCTGTAACCAAGCCAAGAAAGTGGCTTTAAACACTTGCCTTTTGGGACTTGTTGTGGTTCCAGCCAGTGGAAATATTGGAAATGTTTTCTGGCTTTGTTTTCCGTCCTTGTTCTGTTTTGCTCTGAGGTTATAACCTTTCCTCAAGATCTAGAGCAGGGTGTCCCACCGGAGCTGGTGGCATCCATGGGGACCATGTCCATGCATGACTCCGCCATGTACAGCTCTTGATTTAACCAGAGCCACCAAGCAGAGAGAGAGAGAGGATTTAGGATAGTCTGGTCAAGAAGGAGTTAAACAGCTGGCAGCAGCTGCTAGAATAGGCGATAGGGTGCGTCTGAAGGCTGGCTTGGCTCCCAGAGGTTTTGGGGGGCTCAGGTGGGTCCCCAGCCAAGCGGTGGGGTCCCCGAGGGGCTGTGCCGGGAGTGGGAGGCTGGGCTGGGGAGAGGAGGGTTCGGCGGGGCCAGCAGCGCGGCCACTCCTCCCGCTGCTCCACTCCTGTTTGAAGGGTCGAGTGCCGGAGCCTGGGAGGAGAGAGCGATGTGAGTGCTCCAGGAGTCTGGCTGGGGCAGAACTGCCTCTTCCCTCCTTTCCTTCCTCCCTTTCACTCTCAGAAGCAACGGAGTCGTTTTCCCTTTCCAATGGCCCCACCTTGCTTGGGGTTTCTGCTCCTCCTGGCTTGCTGCTTCTCCCCTTCCGAAACGCAGTTTCTGGACTGGATTTGGGACAGCACGAAGACCACAGGAAACCCAGCAGCTCCCGGAGAGGGAATCCCGACGTCGGAGCCGCTACCCTCAGCAGCAGCTCCTGCTCCCAGCCTGTCCCCGGGAACGCAGCGTGGGGAGGTGGTAGGGAATGTCACCACCCCACAGCAGCAGGAGCCAGATCCCGGTACAGCAGCGCCTGTGGGTGAAGGGACTGCAGCCAAAACCACAGAGCAGTGGGACAGGAATGTCACAGGGCTGCTAGAGAGCACGAAACAGGCAAGCATCGCTCCTCCCCACAGCACCTCACCTGCCCCTGGACAGGATGGGATCAGCAGTTCCACTGAGGACCCACAGCACTTTGGAATGGGGACCACTGAGGACTCACAGCTCCTGGGGTCAGGGACCACCAGTGACCCACAGTTCCTGAAGATGGGGACCACTGAGGACCAACAGCTCTTGGGGTCAGGGACCACTGAGGACCTTCAGTTCCTGAGGATGGGGAGAACTGAGGACCCACAGCTCTTGGGGTCAGGGACCACTGAGGACCTTCAGTTCCTGAGGATGGGGAGCACTGAGGACCCACAGCTCCTGGGGTCAGGGACCACTGAGGACCTTCAGTTCCTGAGGATGGAGACCACCAAGGACCTGCAGCTCCTGAGGATGGGGACCACCAAGGACCCACAGCTCCTGGGCACAGGGACCACTGAGGACCCACAACTCCTGAGGACAGAGACCACTGAGGACTTGCAGCTCCGGAGGATGAGGACCACTGAGAACCCACAGCTCTTGGGGTCAGGGACCACTGAGGACCTGCAGCTCCTGAGGATGGGGAATACTAAGGACCAGCAGCTCCTGGGGGCAGGGGCTACTGAGGACCTGCAGTTCCTGCAGATTAGGAATACCAAGGACCCACAGCTCCTGAGGACTTGGACCACCAAACACCCACAGCTCCTGGAGAGGGGGACCAATGAAGACCTGCAGCTCCCAGGGACAGGGACCACTGAGAATCTGCAGCTCCTGGGGATGGGGACCACCAAGAGTCTGCAGCTCCTGGGGATGGGGACCACTGAGGACCCACAGCTCCTCAGAACAGGGACCACCAAGAACTCAGAGCTCCTGGGGACAGGGACCCCTACAGCAATGCAGACATGGATGTCCTTGCAGAGACCAGCAGGTCCCCAGCCAGGTAGTGCCCCTTTTCCTTTCTCACCAGGTGACAGTACCCATAAGCAGGCAGTGCCATTCCAGGACCCCACAGCACAACTTCCCCATCACCACCATGGAACGTCACCAAACCGATGGCATGACACCGGCCACCAGGGGCTGGCCTTGGCCAGCATGAATGGGAGCCAGAGCCCCCCTTTGCGTAACCAGAGGGTGAATAATGGTGTGAATCCTCCTCTTGCTGATAACTCCAGTCCTCTCGAGTTTGATTTACTAACAGCTTCTATGAGACTCTATGGTAGTAGTAGTGCAGATCTCACATCCTTCTTTCCTGGACTGATGCCAGCGGCCGGCCACTGCCTGCCCATCCCAACCCACCTGCCCTCCTGCAGCGTGCTGGGCACCAGCCATGTTCGATTACCAAATTACCTCCACCACAGCAGCGAGGAGGAAATTCGGGCTGCTTTGCATGAGTGGGAGGGGCTGCTTGAATCGCGGTGCCATCGCTACCTGGAGTGGTTCCTCTGCTTGCTGCTGCTCCCTGGGTGTAGCGCCTCGGTCCCCATAACCCCCCCGCCATGCCAGGGCTTCTGTGAGGCCATCAGAGACCTGTGTTGGATTCACTTGGCTGGTGGGCGCCTGCCTCTGCCTTGCGATGCTCTCCCTGAGGAGGAGGAAGGGTATTCTTGTGTCTTTATTAATGCTTCTGCAGGTAACGTGGGTGGGTGATGTCCCTGTGTTGTGTGTCTCCCCTTCCCAAACCCCACCCCAGGCACTGAGGGATGCTTCTGCCTTGTCCCCATGGGATGCTGCTGAGTCCATAATTGCTTTCTGTACAGCCTTGGCTTTTTCAAACAGAGAACCATCAGGTTTTGTCTCCCTCCACAAGGCTGAGCATCACCCCTGTTGAAATACAGTGGGGGTCCTGGTGGTCAGGACAGGAGATGCTCCCCAAGCACATCATGCTGGCATTCAGGGCTGGTTTCCCAGTGCCACAGTGCTGTGAGGTGCCCATCCTGGGACTGGGGCACTTGGAGGGCTCTTTTCTCTCCCCTGGAAACAGGGGAATGACCTGAGCCCTGTGACCACTCAACCACAGTACCATGGTGGTGAGGAGGTTTCAAGGTGACCCATGGCAGTGCCCACACACTCCCCTCTCCTGGAGCAGCCCTTTACTTTGGGTTAATGATTCACCCGACGGCTAATGTTTGATCCCTGCCTGCTTGGAAAAGTGGGAGAGGTTACTTGCCTCCAGCTTTGTCATTTGGTGGTTGTGACCTTTCTATGTGTCAGCCAGAGACCCAGACGTGCCTCTGGGGCCAGGGGGTGAAGGAATGGGAGTGGAGTGGGTGACTGGTGCCTGGAGAAATGCACGTTGGGATGGAAGCAGGAGCTCCCCCACCAAACCCTCTGAATGAGGCTGTGTTCCCATGCCAGCCCCCCATGCCCTCGGGTGATAGCCGGGAGATGCCAATGAGGAGCCAGAGGGGCGATTTAGGGGTGAGGGGGTGGGTGACAGACAAGGATCCCACACATGGTCAGTGTCAAAGAGGCTCTATTCACTGGGGGGATGCAGTGGGATCATGGAGATGCTCAGAGAGGAGGTTCATGCCATTCCAAGAGCATGCCGTGGTGTCTCGGATGGACAGCATCAGGAATGACTGGGGACTGTGACGGCTGTGGTGCACCTCATGGAGTGACTTGGGATACTCCTACATGCTGGGGGTCCCCTGCATCCCTTGCTACCAGCCTGGGCTCAAGCCAGCCAGGAAGGTCATGGCAGATTGGGATGGCAGCTTGGAACATCCTGGGGACCTTTCCAGTGGCAGAATCACTGCTGCAAGAGACATCCTCACAGCGATCCTGTGCCAGCACCAAACCCACTGTGGCCTCTGCCATCTCTCCATGCTCCACAGTGGGTGCTGCCAGTTTGCCATGGGGTTGATGGACTGCGATATTTGGGCTCTGGATACCCTTTTGGAAAAGCAGGCATGGCCTGAAAGGTTTGGTGGGTGAGAAAGAGCACTTGGCTTTTGGAGCAGAACAGACATTTGAAGGGGTCTCCTTTAACCCCTCTGCTCCCCAGTCCTCATCCAGCCTTTGCTTGCTGTCATGCAGGGAAAAGGTGTGTCCCCTTTTGCTTTGGGAAATGCTAGCACCCAGCTCCCCCTCTGGACGTGGGGCAAGTGGCATATTTGGAGAGGAAGGAGGCTCCCAGAGCCAGCTGCAGCTCCAAGGGGAGTGTGGTTGAAAGTTGCACTGCTAACAAAAGCCTCTTTCAGTGTGTCCCCCATCACCCCAAGCCCCGGGGGGAGACACAATGACTTGTCTGGCTGCAGGAATTGCAGCACTGGCTCTTACACCCGTGTGGATCCCCATGAGGAAACTCTGGTTTCCTTTTCCCCTAAAGCTGCTGAGAATTTGGCTTCCTTCAACCCCAGATAAGCTCTATCCCTGCATCCTGGTATTTGCAATCCGAGAGAGCTTGTGGGGGGCCTGAGGAGGGGTGACTCATGGGTGGGTGACAGTCTGTGGGTCTGGGGGAGCCCCAGTCACTTGCCCCATCAGATTTGGTGTAGGCTCTGCACATCTGGGTGTGAAAGGATGCTGGGCTCTAAAGGATGGTGGGCTCCAGGATCCAGAGGTTCCTCTCCAAGCAGACTGGGGGTGCCCCATGGGGAAGCCTGATCCCTGTGCATGGCAAAGGAGGGGACTAGAACTGGTGACAGACCAGGAGGGAGGTTTTCTCCCTGCTAGGTCAGTTTTGGGGTGCCAAGCTTGGGAGACTGGGGCTTGGGGTAGCAGGGTAGACTCTGAGCAGTTTGAGAGCTCAAGAGAGGATCAGTGGGTCTGGGGTCTGGCAGAGTGAAAACTTAACCCCACGTTTATTCAGTGGCATTTCTAATGTCCCCACTGCTGGGTCCCTGTCACGAGGCTGGTGCTGGCACTGGGACTCAGCAGCAGGGGGAGGCTGGGAATGCTCCATGATGTCCCCCAGGCTTTGAAAGAGGCACACAGGTTTTCATCACCATCCCAAGAGATGTATTTTCCTTCCAGGCTGGGCAAGGCTGGCCGATTTCCTTTTTTTTTTTTTTTTTTTTTTTAATGTAGGGATTTTTTTAAGAGCTCTGGAGGACAATGCCTGGCTCTAGAGCTGGGTGGAGGTTCCTGGCTGATCCTCCTGGGTTCAGCCCAGGATACCCCAGGATACATGTCTGATTCCCCCTACTCCCCATTGCTCACATTTAAAATCAGGATGGAGTTGGGGACATTGAATTGTCTTAGCTCCTGTTCCTGACTCAGGATGGGGCCAAAATCAGCACTGAACATTCATTCCCAGCGCAGATCCCTCAGCTGTTTCAGAGCCAAGGTGGTTGGGTTTCCTCACTCCCAGGAAATGAGAGGTTAAAAAGCACCCGGCGTGTTCACTCCCATGGAGTTGGCACTGACCCCGAGCAGTTGACATAGGAGAGGAGGAATCCAGCGCCCGGTGTGTGGGCGATGGGGATGTGCTGGCTGCCAAAACAATGGGAGCTGGCGGACAAGGGCTGGCTCGCCCAGACCAGATGTTCAGCTGCATCGAGTAGGGGAGACGGTCTCCAGCAGAACTTCCCTAATTCCCTAATTCTCAATAGGAGTTGGGAAAGGAGGCGACCTTCAAATTGAGAGCATCTGGGAAGCTGACAGGGCACATTGGCTTGAGTCATATTCCCAGGGTGCTGTGAGGGGATGTCTCTGATTTATTCTCAGCTGGGATGAGCCTAGGATCCTGTCCCTGGGTGATGTGAGTGGTCACTGTGACCCAAGAGTGGGTATGGACGCAACACACTTTCTCAGGGCTCCCTGGTTGCTCAACATCCTGGTGCTCCAGCAGCATCCCCCCACCATGGGCAAGCCCTTTGGTTTTATCCCACCTCAGGGAATTCTGAGCAATTGATCTAGTGGAAGGTCTCTCTGCCTATAGCAGAGCCATTGAAATTAGATGATCTGTAAGATCTCTTCCAACCCAAACCATACTCCAGTGTCCCAGCTGCGATTGGAGGGCCAGCTACAGGGATCGGGTGGCATTTGGGGAGTCACATCCAAATGGTGTGGTGGGAGCAGCTCAAGGTTGCTGCCTTGGCCAACCCACAGCCTGAAGGAAAACTGGGGAGGAAGGGCAGAGGAAGCCAATAAAGAACAGTGTTTGGGGGACACATGGCCAGGGTTGTCCCCTCAAGGCACTTTGCTGAGTGACCATCTTTGCCTCGCTGGTTGTGACCACCCCCTTTCCTTTCTTCCCGCAGAAAGCCTGAGTGCTGAGGTCAGCCTCCTGGAGCTGATTGGAGACCCACCTCCAGAGGAGATCCTCAAAATTTATGGCCCTGACAACAACCCTGGATACGTCTTCGGTCCCAACGCCAACACAGGCCAGGTGGCCCGGTACCACCTGCCGAGCCCTTTCTACAGGGACTTCTCCCTCCTGTTCCACATCCAGCCCACCACTCCCCGGGCTGGCGTGCTCTTTGCCATCACGGACTCCTCTCAGAGTATCATCTATGTGGGTGTCAAGCTCTCGGAGCTGAGGGCAGGCAAGCAGCAGATCATCTTCTATTACACAGAGCCAGGCTCGCCCAGCTCGTATCCAGCAGCCACCTTCACTGTGCCCACCTTGCTCAACCAGTGGACACGCTTTGCCATCAGCGTGGAGGAGGATGAAGTCATCCTCTACTTGGACTGCGAGGAGCATGAGCGGGTCCGGTTTGAGCGCTCCCCAGATGAGATGGAGCTGGAAGATGGCTCTGGGCTCTTTGTTGCTCAGGCTGGAGGGGCTGACCCAGATAAATACCAGGTAAGACCTCGGGTCACCCCAAGGTGCGTTTCCAAGAAGCCTTGAGAGATGTGACACCGACTATGCCTGTTGAACCAACCTCTTTGCTTGGAAGACAACCAGCAGCCATGCTCCATGTATGTCCCTGGGGAAGGGGACACCTGAGATGGGGGGGAAAGGCGTCTTGAGATGCCACTAACTTTATTGTCTTGGGGCTCACTAAGGCAAAGCTCTCAAGGTTGGCTGGCAGGAGGACTGTGGGATTGCCTTACAGCAGCCACGTTGCCCACACCTTTTCCCAGCAAACACATGGAGCCTCTTCAGATCTCACCATTGCTAAAAATACCCAACTCCTTTGGTGAAGGAGCTGGTGTGGCTGGAAAAACGTCTCTCTTAGCAGGAAAATATGCTTAGGCTGGAGCATATCTTTGTTGGCTGATACTGAGCGGTATCTCCAGGAAGACTCTGGAGAGTGAGGAGGGATGTGATAGCTCAGCCTGTGCTTTGAGCAGGACTCATGTTCTAGATAAGGTTTATGGAAAGTGTGGGGGACATGCCCAGCTGACATGGAAATCCCCTGCAGTGCCTGAGGAGAGGAATGTTCAGGTTTCTCATGAGTTGAGCAGGATTTGCCCAGCAACAGAGGCTCTGCTGAGGGGAGCAATGCTTTTCCCCTGAAGTTTTGCAAAGCACATTTCTGAGCTTAAACATCATCTTGACTGTGCTGCCACATTCTCGGCTGAATGGCTTTGGGCAGGGAAACCTCCCCCAGGAAGGGGTTAATCATTGATGGGCTACAGACTGGTTTGCACTGGGATTCAGGCAGGTCCCTTGAAGAGCCACTTGCTCTTGAAGAGCAGTGTTTTTTGCTCTTGAACATGTTGGGAGGGCTGGGTCACGGCCCTGGATGAGCTCCTCTCCCCAGCTGGACGTGGTTTGGCACCATATGGAAGGCAGAGCAACAGCTTGGAGCAGAGCAGACCCTTTTAGCAGGTGATGCTCCCAAGCTTGCCAAACCCCCAGTCCCACTGCCCACCCCCAGTTTTCCCATGGGGAATAGCTGGCCATTGAGGGAAGGAGGCTGAGCGCCTTGGCTGGATGAGAGGCGAGCAGCATCTGACTGCCTCGTGGTGTTTCCATCGCTGTCCGGCGCTGACTTGTGTTATCTGGAACTAACAGGGCATTGAGCGGATTAAAACCTGGCCCTGGGTCAAGCCACAGGAGGAGCTGCTGGCAGGCAGCTGGAGGGGTGTCCTGCCACCTCTGCTCCTTCCAGAGTCACCTTTGTGTCAATGGCATGAAAACTGGGGGGGTCAAAGCCTGTGGGTGACTCAGAAGCCCCTGGGACAGCAGTTACTAAGAAGGCAAATGGGGTCTTGGATGGGGTCTGGCAGGAGCATTTGTTTGCAGCTGGATATGGCACCTGGGGACATGATTTAGTGGAGGACTTGGCAGTGCTGGGGGAATGGTTGGACTTGATCTTGGAGGGCCTTTTCAACCTTAATGATTCCACTATTCTTTGGATTCGCTGTAAGATCTGTGGTGCTGCTGCCCCCTTTATTGGAGCAAACAGGCTGAAAAAGGGCCCCTATAACCATCCCTGATGGGGATACCTCGGTTCAGGACTTGGAGCTGGGTTATTTTCTATGCCTTTGGCAGGCCCCAGGTTTCAACCTTGCAGCCCCTTCCCAACACCACCAGCATGGCCTGACAATCCATGTACCAGAGCTGGCACCAGGTGGGCTGAGCAGAGGAAGGGGCCAGGACCTGCCCAGCTGCCTAGCAGTGCTTTTACAGGGACCTTTTTGGCCATTTTCCTTGTTTCTCTTCTCCCAAGGGCTCCCTGCCCCATGCAAGGACTGCTGGCAGGGCCAGGTCCCTGCAGCCCACATTTTGTATTTCCTAGGATAATCTGCACTTCCTTACCATTTATTTGGGGTTTGCAAGCACTGTGTGTATCCAGGCTGCTTGTTTATACAAGAAACCACCACAAATCCCTTCCTAAGGATGCAA
Organism: Sakesphorus luctuosus; assembly: GCA_013396695.1. Taxonomy (NCBI): domain Eukaryota; kingdom Metazoa; phylum Chordata; class Aves; order Passeriformes; family Thamnophilidae; genus Sakesphorus; species Sakesphorus luctuosus. Next base: position 173,499 of record VWZD01001336.1, on the reverse strand, counting down.
ACACCCATAGCATCCTTGTCTCAGCAGGGGAGGGTGTGTGAGTAACAGCCTGAACCCCACAGCTGCCACTGCAAGTGATGTCACCCAGTACACCCCAGAATGCAGCTTAGGTCTTTGCTGCTGAGGTGGGACACAAGGATGCTAATGGGGTGGGATGTTGCCAGGATGGGATGCTACCCATCCCTCTGATCCTGGTGGGGAGGAGCAAGGGACCATGCTGGGAAGCGAGATCAGAGAGGGGAGATACCTCCCCCTCGGTGTCTCTTCTCTGGGCAAGACACCTAAAATAATATTTGGGCTGGCTTGACAGCACAGTGCACCATGTCTAGGCAAGGAAACATGATGGGCTTAAGAAAACAAGGATCAGAGGCAATTGCAGTTCAGCCAGCCTGACTGTGACATTATAATGTGAATATAAGTACATTAAGTTAAAGTTATATAATAAATATATTTTTATATATAATAAAAATTATATAAATTCCTCCTGCAAGCACATGCCCCCAGGTGGGTGGTGACCTCCTCCACACTGTTGACAACAGATCTCATCCAACCATCTCCTCCCACTCGAGGACCTGATGGCCAAGGGGCACAGTGGGTCACGTCATGGCAGGGTGGCTTGTGGCACATGTCTGTCTGTGTCACTCATCCCTCTGTGGTTTTCTTTCCAGGGGGTCATTGCTGATTTGAAGCTGCAAGGGGACCCGCGGGCGGCTGAGCGCCAGTGTGAGGAAGAGGAGGATGACTCAGAGGTGAGCACTGGCAGCCTGGCTGGGGCAGGATAGAGGGGTGCCCCCCACCATGCTGCCAGCTCACTTCTCATCCCTCCTCCATGCAGCTCTCTGGTGATTTTGGCAGCGGGGCGGAAGGTGGACACCAACCCTCAGGGAAGGTCGGGGTGAGTTGTTGCCTGCAGGTGTTGCACTTGGGGTGGCACCTCAAAATTTTAGTGGAGAGGAGGGCTGAGTGACCTCCATGGTCATAGTCATAGGATGCTTCATGGTGTCCTAGCACCTGTTCCTTATGGAAAGGCACTGTGAGGTAAATGGCACCATGGTGTCCCCCCGTTGTTTGCACAGGGTGTCCCGGGGCTGTTGGATGCTGTCCCTGTCACCTCTCCTCCCATTGTGGGGAGCAGTGGACCGAGGAGCAGTGGGGCATCCCCACAGCAAGCTGAGAGAACCAGAGCGGAGGAGACGCTGCGGGTCTCCACAGGAGGTAATTCCAGCAGCTTTCCCCTTCCCAGGGGCACACAAGTGGAGACATGGTGGAGTGACCATCGCCAAGCATGACCGGCTCTCTACTTTCCCACAGGCATCGGTTCCAAAGGTGAAAAAGGGGAGAAGGGCGAACGTGGCTTTAAAGGGGACTCAGGGACTGGTGGTATCGTGGGAACAGGCAGTGTCAAAGGCCAAAAGGTGGGTGAGAACATGGTCCATGGGGGCTTGAGGATGTCAGTGACATGTCCATGTTTGACACCTGCTACACTTTGTTTCTGATCCTCAGGGAGAGAAAGGAGACTTGGGCATTAAGGTGAGCATTGCTGGCTGAGCTGGGACAAAGCCATGGCTTCCCTGGGCTCTTACCTCAGAGATGTGTCACCCATCCCCATCTCCCTTCCCTCCCCAGGGCAGTGCTGGATTTGGCTACCCTGGCTCTAAAGGCCAAAAAGGGGAACCAGGTGACCCTGGCCCGCCTGGGACCCTCTCTCGGCACGCTGATGGCTCGGTGGTGGAGCAGGTCACTGGTCCCCCAGGGCCACCAGGGAAAGATGGAGCCCCTGGCAGGGACGGCGAGCCTGTGAGTCGAGTCCCCCATCCCTGGGATGTCCCCTGTGCCTCTACCCTACCCACCTGCACACTGACCTGTCCCCTCTCTGCCATTCTTAGGGAGATCCTGGTGAGGACGGCAAACCTGTAAGTGGGGTGGGGGGGTGGCAGGGTGATGGGGGCCAGCTGTTCCCTTGCCTTGCCACCCACTGACACCCCCCCCTTCCCCTTCACAGGGTGATATGGGGCCCCAGGGGTTCCCTGGGATGCCAGGGGAGCCGGGTGCGAAGGGGGAGAAGGTGAGTGCTGGGGCTGGTGCTGGTGTTGAGGGGCAGAACATGCCGCTTCCCCCTCTTCCTCACCAACAGCTGAGCTGCACCCACAAACCATGGTCTCTCCTCTGTGCCAGGGTGACCCAGGTGTGGGGCCAAGGGGACCCCCTGGACCACCCGGCCCCCCAGGACCACCAGGACCGTCCTCCAAGAATGACAAGCTGGTGCGTGCCCACCGGGACACAGGGGTTTGAGGGGTGTGGGGGTCCATCAAGCCCCAGAGGTGGGGGATGTTCCCACCAGACCTGGGCAGCTCCCTTGTGCTGACATCACCCTCCTGCTTCTCCCTCAGACCTTCATTGACATGGAGGGCTCTGGCTTCGGCGGCGACCTGGAGAGCCTGCGGGTAAGTGTGGGTGAGTGCCTGTCCTGCCAGCTGGGAGTGGGGGGGCACCCTCAGCCATGGCCCCTCTTTCTCTTCTAGGGTCCTCGAGGGCCACCCGGTCCCCCAGGGCCACCTGGAGTGCCTGGTTTGCCAGGGCAGCCAGGACAATTTGGGATGAACCGCACAGACCTGCCAGGACCACCGGGGCTGCCAGGCAGGGACGGGATCCCTGGCCCCCCAGGGCCAGTGGTAGGTGTATGGAGTAGCCAAGGGGACCCATCCCAGGGCTACCCTGTGGCGGTGGGGGGCTCAGTGCCCACCAGCCCCATGGGATTTCCCTGTGCTGGAAACAACTCCTGGAATCTTTCAGGGTCCTCAGGGTCCTCCAGGAAGAGATGGGGAGGCTGGGCAGCCAGGGCCCAAAGGAGAGCAGGTGAGTGTCCTGTGTCCCATGTGGCCCAGGAGCTTGGCATGGCTTTCCCACAGGGCAGCCGACACTCCTGGCACATGCCTGGCCAGTCCAGCTCCTGGGATGGGGGGCACCATTGTGCTTCTGCCTAGAGCTGGTCACCTTCTTCACACCCTCTTCTCCCTCCTCCTCTTCCTCCTCAGGGCGACATGGGTGACCTCGGCCTCCCTGGTGTACCGGGACCCAAGGTACTGTGCCTGGGCTGGGTTTTTTGGGGGAGTCCCCCATCCATTGCACACTGGAGGCAGGGATGCTGTTTGGGGAGGCATATTGCATGCTAATGAGGAGGGGGATGCTGGTATTTGGGTTCCTTCCAGATCGAGTGTTCATGGAGCTGCTGACCCACCAAAGGATGTTCTTGAGGGTCCTGGCTCCAAGAACTTTGCTCGAAGGGCTGCTACAGCAGGAAGCAGGCAGGAAAGTCAAGCAGACTGTTTCAAGGCACAGAAGAGAGTTTGCCTGGGAGGGTTTTGAGTGCTCACACCCCACTGGGAAACACCATCTATGCATCACTCTCTTCTGCCTGCCTGCTCCAGCCTCTCTCCACCCTGCATTCTCAAGAGTAGAAGTAAAGGCTTGACCTGCAGCCTGCAGCTGGGGGCAAGAACCTCAAAAAAAATTAAGGTTTCTTAACCTTAATTCTAATCTTCTGCCAGCACCTAGGGAGCAGATAGGAAGGCAGTGGGTATGAGAACTGATCCTGGTGCTCCAACACCGTCACGAGGCTCAAGGATGTCTGCAAGCATCCCTCTTTGGCAGTGAGCTCTGCTGCAGCATCAGAGCCAGCCACATGTGCAAAAATATTCCCATTTATGATTTTAGACGAGCCTCTGGTGGCCACTGTAGACATTACATGGGGAGCAGGTGCGATGAAGGATGCCTGAGCTGGGCAATGCCTGTTCCCACAAAGCTCCAAGACAGGGGAGCATCAGGGAGAGCATGTGTGTCCTGTCTCAAAGGGGATTCGGGAGGGGATGCACTGCTTCCTGCTTGCAGGCTCCAGGCAGGGACCATTTTCACCTTCCATCTGTCCCCTTCTTCTCCCTTTTGCAGGGCAACAAAGGAGAAACAGGACCAGCAGGACCTCCAGGAGAAACAGGCTTAGCTGGCCTTCCTGGGCCCATCGGACCCCGAGGGCAGCCAGGACCCCCTGGGCCCCCGGGACCACCAGGGCCAGGCTATGAGGCTGGATTTGTAAGTGGGCACTGCAGTGATGTTGGGTAGGATGAGCTGCAGCCTGGTACAGATGTGGCTCAGCCCCTTCTCCTCCCATTTAGGGTGACATGGAGGGCTCAGGGCTGTCATTCACCCCTGGACCACCTGGACCGGAAGGACCACAGGTAGCTCCATTCTTGCTCTCTCCATCTTGGGCTCCCTGGGGTATTCCCTGCAATCATGTCCCCTACTGTCACATGATCCTCATGGTCTTGTTGCTTTCAGGGGGTGCCAGGACTGCCAGGGGTGAAGGTGAGGAACCCTTGCAGCATATTCCTCACCCTGGCTCCATCCATATAGGATGCCTACAGGCAGCCTGTAGGAATGCTTCTGCTCTAACACCTCTTTCCTTGCAGGGTGAGATTGGCAGCCCTGGACAGCCTGGCTTGCCAGGACCAAAGGTAGGAGCATAGGGAGATTGAGATGGGCTGTGTGCCAGCACCAGGCAGGACTCCTGTGCTCCCCGACCTGGAGTTGGATGCTCCCTATTGCATCCTGCTTTTTCCCACTCCTCATTGCAGGGAGATGCTGGCATGCCTGGTGTGGATGGCCGCCCTGGCCTGGAGGGCTTCCCTGGACCACAGGTAGGAGCATCAGCCCCCCCAGTTCCAAAAGCCCCATCACTGCAGACAGAGTACCCTTGACTGCAGCAGCTCCATCCCCAGCAGCCAAAATTACCCCTCCTTGCTCTGGGGCCCGGCTCACTGAATGCCAGGGGTGCCCACACACCTTAGGACTGGTCTCCATCACCTTGCCACCCCACTCACTACCACCTACATCCAGAACTGCCACAGCCTGGCTTGCTGCCTGGACCTTGGAGGCAGAGTAGGGTGGCCTTAAAGATTTTGCTGAGCTGGAGATGGGAGGGAGTCTCTGCTTGTGAGACTCCAAGCAGGTGCCAAGCAGGAAGCTCACCCCTGCCTGCTTCTCCTTGCAGGGACCCAAAGGGGACAAAGGCAGCCCCGGCGAGAAGGTGGGTGCCACCAGGCTGGGGATGGGGATTGGCTGGTGGTGGCCATGGGGCTGATGGCTTGTGTCTTCCAGGGAGAGCAAGGACAAGATGGTGTGGGGCTGCCTGGTCCCCCCGGGCCACCTGGTCCCCCTGGACAGGTCATCACTGTCTCGAGTGAAGATGTAAGTTGTGGCACCTGGCTTCAGCACAGTGGGGAGAAGCTCAAACTGGGGGGGGAGGAAGGGGTCTTCCCAGTAGGCATCATGTGGAGGGAATGAGGAAGACTTGTCCAGCTCTGACCTCCAGAGCAAAGATCAATGTGAAAAACCTCATTTTGTCTCTTTTTGCAGAAGTCTTTGGTGGCTTATCCTGGCCCAGAGGTAGGTACCCTCCTGCCACCCGTGCCCACCCCTCAGCAGTGCCAGGAGGGCACCCTGTTTTTTGGAAAGAGGGGGTTTGCTCTTAGAAGCATTTCTGCTTCTCTCTGCAGGGCAGACCAGGCCATGCCGGCTTCCCGGTGAGTCAGTGACACATCTGGGGACCACAGGGGTGGCCTCAGTGACAGCTCTGGTTGCTTGTCCTGCTGCACTTTGCTGCAGGGTTTGGGGTCTGCCGTTGGTGGGTTGGAATGACAGTAGGCTCTCTCTTCTCCCTGCAGGGTCCAGTGGGACCGAAAGGAGACCAAGGGTCAACTGGTCCCCAGGGCTCCCCAGGGCTGAAGGTAACTGCTCCAGGTCACCTCCAGCCCTGGGGTGATCACTCTTCTACTCCCCTATCGTACCTGGCCACTGGGTCCCACTGGTGACACCAGCCCTGGCACAGGAGGGAGCCTGGTCCCTTCATGTCCCCTCACACCTCCTCTTGTCTTGCAGGGAGAGAAAGGGGAGCCTGGCGTCATCATCAGCCCTGATGGGACCGTGGTCACTGCAAAGGTGAAAGGAGAAAAGGTGAGGGCATGGTGGGAACGGGGGGCACATCCCCATGTGACAGCTGCCAGGTGGTCCTGGTGGTGATGTCCTTCCCCTCTCCATTGTCTGCAGGGGGAGCCAGGGCTGCAGGGACCAATGGGACCACCGGTAAGTCACCATCATCATCCTCCTTGTATTCCATGGGGAGGGACAAAGATGATCCTGAGCAAAGAGGGACAGTGGGATAGTATGGGGGATAGACAGAGGGACAGTATGTGGTACTGAGCATCCTCATCCTCATCTTCTCTCCCTTCCAGGGTCTCCAGGGACGAACAGGGATGAAGGGAGAGATCGGCTTTCCGGGCAGACCCGTAAGACCTGCTCCCGGTTTGTTTGTCTCCTCAGCCATCGCCTCCACCCCATCCCCCTGCCTTGTTTGCATGTCTTGCACCTGCTGAATCCCAAACCCTATTGTACCCCTGAGGGATGGGGTGATGCCAGGGTGTCGGAGGTGACTCTGGAGCATCAGCTCTGACACCAGGGGTCAGCAGGGGGATGGGAACAAGGCTCATCTGTGCTGCTCATTCACAGGGACGTCCCGGCATGAATGGGCTGAAGGGTGAGAAGGGTGACCCCGCGGATGTGCTGGGCTTGCGGGTGAGCACTGCTGTGGCCCCCCAGCTGCTGGCTCTGCAGACTGGGGGACACACACCGAGGGTCTCCCTGAGTACCCCAATCTCTTAGGCGAAGGGCACGTCTCCCTGTCTCAGGGACTCGTTGCCCCTCTGGAGCAGGACACGGCCCTGGTGTCCCACCCTATGGTGGGAACTGCCAACTTTGCAGGACCCTGACACATCTTCTCACCCTCCACAGGGTCCCCCAGGACCCCCAGGACCCCCTGGGCCCCCTGGGCCACCTGGCAGCATAGCCTACAACAGTGGCAACGTGAGTAGCAGCACAGTCACCGTGGTGGAGATGCTGGTGACTGGGTCACCCGGTGCCCTCTGCCTGGCTGGAGGGCATAGAGGATACTCCGGTGACATCCTGGCTGGGGCTGGCACTTTGGACTGTCACCAGCATTGAGGGGGGATCCCCAAGGATGCTGTTGTCTCTGCAGCCACTTCCTTTGCATCTCCACAGACCTTCAGCGACTCCAGCCATCCCGTACTGCCGGCGTTTCCTGGTAAGGGGGTACCTCTCTCCCAGCCCCCTCTGGGCAGTTTGGGGAACCTCAGCAAGGCAGGGTTGAGGGGAAGCCCACTCCCGTAGGGCTGGGATGCTGCAGCTCTGAGACAGTATCTTTGCTGCTACCCACAGGTTTCCACCAGTTCTCAGGACAAAAGGGAGAGAAGGGTGATGCTGGACCCCCAGGACCCCCAGGTAGGTGATGGGTCCCCACATGTAGAGGAGGGCAGGGGTTGGCTCATGCCCATCCCCACTCTCCTCTCCTTTCCCTCTTTCCACAGGCCACTTCCCCTATGACCCAGCTCGCTTGGGTGCCAACCTGCGGGTAAGGCCTTTGCACACTGGTGGCTGGAACTCAGCACAATTTGGGGTATTGGGGTGCACCCTGGGCACTCACCCAGATGGCTGTGCCATGCTGCAGGGTGACAAGGGGGATGCAGGTCCCAAGGGCGAGAAGGGCGAGCCGGGAAGCACTCCACTTTACAGTGCCAGCGTCTCTGGACTGCCAGGTCCTCCAGGGCCCCAGGGATACCCCGGGCTGCCGGTGAGTACCTCATTGGGCAGGGAGCAAGGGAGGCATGGCAGGGGCAGCCTCCCTGCAGCCTTTGCTCCAAGGAATATTCTCTCACACTGCCTAGGGTCCCAAGGGGGACAGTATTGTTGGGCCACCAGGGCCTCCTGGACCTCAGGGTCCCCCTGGTATTGGATATGAGGGGCGGCAGGGCCCCCCTGGCCCTCCTGGACCCCCTGGTCCACCCTCCTTCCCAGGTCCCCACAGGCAAGGTGAGTGGCTGCCCTGTTGCATCCCTCTACCTGCCACCTCCACATCCCTCTGTTCATCCCCCCCCCATCCCTCCTGCACCCCAGCATCCTTCTCTGTGTCCTGACATCCCTCCCTGCATCCCTCCCTGTACTTCAGCATCCCTTCCCATGCTGCATCGCTCTACATCTCATCTTTCTCCCCCCACAGCAATCAGCATCCCTGGGCCCCCAGGACCACCAGGACCCCCCGGACCACCAGGCACTAGCGGGATGTCCTTGGGGGTGAGTCAGGGCTCTGGGCAAGGCGTTGCCAGTGGGCCAGCCAGCTGGTCCCTGAGCCGCCTCCTGGGCTGTGCCCGCAGCTCCGTGCCATGCCAACGTACCAGGCGATGCTGAGTGCCGCGCATGAACTGCCAGAGGGTAACCTGGTCTTCCTGACTGACCGGCAAGAACTCTACGTCCGCCTGCGTGGTGGCTTCCGACGGGTGCTGGTGAGTGGGGGGGCCCAGAGGGGAGCCCTGTCTGGGTTGCAGTGCCCAGCTCTTGGGGAGTGCAGACAGCACCACCCTGGGGGTTCAGTTTTGACTGTTAATGATGCTTTGGGGTGCCCCCACCTGTGCATGAGGAAGAGCAGAGGGGGGCACCCGGGAACTGATATGCCATGCCCTTGCAGCTGGAGGAGCACAACTCGATCCCCAGTTCAGCTCTGGTGAGTCCTGCGTTCCTTGTGCCCACCCTTATCCCCCATCTGCATCCCTATCCTTCATCCTCATGCATTCTCATCCCATCCCCATTCTCCATCCTCGTACATCCTCATCCCATCCTCAACCATCTCCATACAAAATCACCTTCATCCCCTTCTCCATCCATCCCCAACCATCACCTTCTCCATCTGCCCCTGACCCATCCCCAACCATCTCCACTTCCATCCCCAACATTGTCCATCTCTATCCTTGTCTCAGTGCAGCCCCAACGTTCTCCATCTGCATCCCCAACCATCTCCATTCATCTCCAATTACCTCCATCTCTATCCATCTCCAGTCATCCTCATCTCTATCCCAAACCATCTCTACCCCTGTCTCCAACCCCATCCCCACCTGGAGCATCACTACCAACCCTGAGCTAGTCTCCCCCTCCCCAGGATAACGAGGTGTACGACAAGCCACCCACCCTCCACTATGCCGGCACGCAGCCCCGTGGGCCCCTGCACCCCCTCCGCAACCACGTCCCCCCACCCACCGTCCGACCTTGGCGTGGGGATGAGGTGGTGGCCAACCAGCACCGCCTGCCCGAGCAACCCCTGCTCCACCACCAGCACGAGCTCCTCAACAGTTACTACATCCACCGCCGGCCGGATCCAGCTCCTGTGGCTGCTCACGTGCACCAGGACTTCCAGCCCGCCGTGAGTGCCATGTGCTGGACAAGGGGAGGTGATGATGGTGGCCAAAGCCATGTCCCTCAAGCTCTGTTGTCCCCTCTTGGCAGCTTCACTTGGTGGCCCTGAATGCCCCGCTGAGCGGTGGCATGCGTGGCATCCGGGGTGCCGACTTCCAGTGCTTCCAGCAAGCCCGGCAGGTCGGGCTGGCCGGCACCTTCCGTGCGTTCCTGTCATCACGTTTGCAGGATCTCTACAGCATTGTGCGCAGGGCCGACCGTGCCACTGTCCCCATTGTCAACCTCCAGGTACGTGTGTCCCCATCCCCTTCCTGACACTCCATGAGCTACAAATGATCGTAGAATAGGATCATAGAATCATCATGGTTGGAAAAGACCTCTAGGATCATCAAGTCCAACCATTACCCCAGCACTGCCAAGGTTTGGGATGCTCTGCATACTGATGCCCCCATTCATCCATGAAGCATCCCCTTCCTGGAGGCTGCTGGGGCTTGTAGCTCCTGGGATGCTCTTGGGGTGAAGGCAGGACTAACCCTCCCTGTCCCCCATTTTCCCCCCTTCCCACCAGGATGAAGTGCTCTTCAATAACTGGGAAGCCCTTTTCACGGGCAGCGGGGCCCCGCTGCGAGCCAATGCCCGTATCCTCTCCTTTGATGGCCGGGATGTCCTGCGGGATGCAGGATGGTAAGTGCAGGATTTAGCAATAGGAGAATGGGGTTTGGAGCATGGGAGGGGCAGCAGCAGCCCCCCCACCTTTCATCCTTCCAGGCCACAGAAGAGTGTCTGGCACGGCTCGGATGCCAAGGGCCGGCGCTTGCCTGAGAGCTACTGTGAGACATGGCGGACGGAGGAGCACGCTGTGACCGGCCAGGCGTCTTCACTGTCCTCTGGAAAACTGCTGGAGCAGGTGGCCAGCAGCTGCCAGCATGCCTTCATTGTCCTCTGCATTGAGAACAGCTTCATGACCGCCGCCAAAAAGTGATACCCACCCTCCCATCCCTTGGGTACCCTCATCTCCCCAGGGAGGGTCGAGGACCCTGCACCCCTGGGGTCCTCAGCCCCCTCCATGTGCCTGCTCTCGCCCCGCAGGGTTTTCTTCCCCCGCAGACCTGACGCCAAAGAGTATTGCCATGGCCCTTGCCCTGGGTTGGCAGGGGCTCGGGTCCCACTTGGGGCAGGGCAGACATGGGCTGGCTGCCTTCCTCTTCCTCCTCCTCCTCTTCCTCCTCTTCTAACTCCTAATATTTAACCAGTTCAGCTTGTTCCCCCACCTGCTCAGATGCTCTTTTCAGTGTGGCTGGCTGAGAGGATGCTCAGCAGGGCGTTTTCAGCGCTGACATGTGGGGTGCCCTCCCCAGAAGGCTGTGGGGGCTTTCTGACCAGCACCCCAGCTCCACACCGTCCGCAGCAGGAGCCTGGGGTTCGACCCAAATCCCTGCTGCTGGGGCCATGGGGTCTTCTCCAGCCAAAACCCCAGCATCCCACACAAGGGACTGTCCTGTGGTGGTCCAGGGGCTCCCCTAGATGGTCTCCGTCCCATTCCATCATCATCTTCACCTCCATCTCCCAGCCAGCAGAGCTCTAGTGGGGGTCTGGTCTCCCCCAACGCCTCCACACACCCTCACAACCTCTGGCTGTGCCCTCACAGCCCAGATACAGCCACAGTCATCTCAGCATAGGTCTGGGGTGATGGGGTGGCCCTGACATGTGGCCAGGTGTGCTCTTGGCATGTGTTTATGTGCATGTGTGTGTTGAGCACGTGTGGTATTGAGGACATGCACTGCCATCCCCCTCCTTCCTATGCCACCTTTGCTGGGCTGAAATGGTGAAGGCACAGCAAAGCTGGTTGGAATTGGTGTGGGCAAATCCAAGGTGCTAAAGAAAAAAACCAAAAAAAAAAAAGAAAGAAAAAGAGAAATCTGTAACTAGCTTTTTTTTTGTTATTGTATGGAAATTATTACCATAAAAGCTATGCGAGTCGCATGGTCTCTATTTCTTACAGTCTACTGTATTTTGTGTAATTAATGCAATTTAAAGCCTGTGGATCTTTATATTATTTTTTTGTCATTGGTTTTGTCCTATAAACCATTTTCTAAAGGCACTGAATAAAGAAACATCCTCTTGTAACCTGGTTCTGTGCCATGATGGGGATGCTGTGGGATGGGGTCCCCATCCACATTCCTGTGTGGTACCCCATAGTGGCACCATGGGAATCCTGCCCCTGCTTTGTGTTTGAGGATGGGGAGGGGCACAGTCCTGTCTCCACAGTGCAGAAAACATGTCCCAAGGGTTATATCCTCAATGGACCAGCACCGAGGACCAGCAGTGGGACAGGAGACCAAGCACACGGTGATGATGATGATGCTCACTTAGGGAGCCAATAGCCGGCCACAGTGTCACAGTGCCAGCGCTCACACTCACACGGTGCCTGCCTCCAGGCTTTTCTCCTGTGCTGGAATCTCCACAGGGAGCTGGCACGGCTCCTTGGCCAAGGCCAGCTCTGCTGGCTGCCTGTGGCGGCTGTGCCGGATGCCCACACCGATGGCTGCCAGTAGGTACACCACGGCCAGCAGCGTGAAGTAGCCAAAATACACGTAAAACTGGAAGAGAGCAGAGGGGAGACAACAACACTTGAAGCCCTGCCCTCATACCACACCATTAAGGGACCACCTCCATCCTAGGTGTCCCCCCATCCCTACCTGGGGATGCACAGATAAGCCCAAGCCCCTCTTGTCCGCCACGATGACAGTGATAATGGTCTTCAGCACGGTGCCAAAGAAGGTGTTGACCCCGAAGACCAGAGCGCAGAGCTCTTTGGAGAGGGAGGTAGCAATCTGGAAACTGGGAAAAATGGGAGCACTGGTGAACCCCTGGTATCAACCTGGCTGCCAGGGTGGGAGCAGGTCCCCAGGGGCATTACGCACATGGCAATTGGCACCAGGAACTGGTAGGAGCCACGGAACAGGACGTAGGCAACATAGCACACCCAGATGTTGGTGGTGGAGTTCATGAGCAGGAGCAATCCTGCCTGGAATGCTGTCACCACTCCGATAACCAGCTCTGACCACAGCGTCCAGCGGATCTTCACGTAGCCGGCGGCAAAGGAGGCAATGGCCCCTAGGTAGGGATGAAGCAAGCTGTGAGAACCTCAGGGACCACCTGGCCTAGGCTGGGACCCAGCCCAGTGATGATGAGGTCATCTCCAAAGCCAGACCACTCCCTGTATCCCCAAAAATTCTGCCAGGACCCGCATTCCCAAGGGTTGCAGTGGGATGGAGTGTCCCACCTCATCCCTGCTGTTCCCAGCCATCCAAGTGGATACAGGGGCACAGAGGTGTTCCTCCACACTCCTGGCATCCTCAGCCATTCCCAGGGGATGCAGAAGGACAGGACTGACCCCCTGCATCACCAGTGTCCCCAGCCACTCCCAGGGGATGCAGTAGGATGAGGGTGTCCCCCCCAAACGCTCAGTGTCCCCATCCCATGCAAGTTTACCCAGCAGTGTGGAGGCAGCATCCACTCCTCCATTGTACACCCGTCGGTTGTCTGTGGTGGGAGAGATCTCATTCCAGAGGATGTGTGCATAGTATAGCATCAGGTAGTACCCAGCCGAGTTGAAGATCCACCACAAGGACCAGATCCGGAGCTGGGGCTGCCTGGCCAACGCTCCCACCTCCCGCAGCATCCGGCACAGCACCGCATCCCGCCAGCCCTGTGCCCTACCACTGCCGTCCCCATCAGCCATCCTCTCTAGCTCAGTGGATGCAGCCCTGTCATCAGTCCCCTTGGGCCGGTTGAAGAACAGGCTGCGCCGGGGACGCTCGAGGAAGAGGGTGAGGATGAGGCCAAAGCTGACAAAGCCCAAGGAGACGTAGTTGAGGGTGAGGAAGGAGATGCTGCCCAATGTGACACAGAGCTGGCCCAACACCGAGCTGGTGAAGACACCCAGGAGGACAGCAGAGCGGGAATAACTGGCCATACGCTGGTAGCGCGATGGGGCGACGAGGGAGAAGATGTAGGAGGAGTAAGCAATGCGGGCAGCCATAGTGATGCCGTAGAAGAACTCCATTAGCTGCATGGCCAGGACAGAGGTGCCCAACACCAGCAGCAGCCAGATGGAGATGTGGCTCAGGCTCTGCAGCACCAGCACTGGCTTGTAGCGCAGGTAGTCCGTCAGCAGGAAGATGGGCACCAGCACGGCCATGTATGAGTAGGACAACACTGGTGTGATCTCGTTGGTCACCTGCCATGAAAGCAAGGAGGGGTTGAGCACTGGATACATCTCTGAGGATGCCCCAGAGCCTGGAGGAATGTGGTTTGTGTGGGCACCAGCTGCTGACCTCCATCACAGCATCTCCTTGGGGAGGAATGTGACCAGCAGTGCCTTCAGCTGGGGGTCTGGCTGAGCCTCGGCCCCCTCCTGTGCCAGGAATGCAGTGTTCCCACAGACACAGCAGCCAGCTGGGACCGAGGCCAGCATCCCTTGGTCAAAGGATGATGACATGTGGCCCCTCCTTGTCTAACCCCATCGTTGCCAGCAGCCCAGAGGTGCACTGTGCCAGCCTGGAAAGGTCTCCTCAATGGGATAGGGCAACGCATCTGCCAGCCCGGCATCCCTCTGCCATCCCACAGGCTGCCCACATGGGCAGGGATCAAGCATCGCCCCCCAGAATCAGTTGCTAGTCTGGGCACAAGGTCTTATGTCACGGCAAGTTGAGCCTGAGACTTAGGGACCAGGTGACCTCACAGCCAAGTGAGACAGCGACCCACCCCTCACCATCTTCTCCCCACAAAAAGCACCACTGTGAGTCATCACACACCACAGTGCCCAGGATGTGACACCCCCACGCACCCCAGAACTGTCGATGGATGCTCCGGGCAGCCCCAGTGTGGTGACTGTGGCTGGAAAGGGGGACACCAGGGTGGGGGACAGGGTGCCCATGGCTCACCTCTTCCTTGGTGAAGTTCTTCCCTAGTGGTGGTGCTGCCAGGAGATACGGGGTGATGAAGCTCTCCCCGGGCCGGATCTGTGTCATGAAGCCATAGAAGCAGAGGTAGAAGACTTGTAGCTTCCAGCGCTGGTCCGGCACTGTCTCCGATGCCGGCTTTTTGGCACCATCATCCTTCTTGGGCATGGCTCTGCAGCAGGACAGCAGCGTTATCCCAGGAACCATCAGCTACATGGGCTTTTCCAGACCAGGCAGCCCCTCTCTGTCTGCCGGCACTCTCGGATGCATGGAAAACCACGGCGCTGCAGTTTCTGGGGAAAAAGCAGCATTTGGCAGGGGTTCAAAATTCCTCCAGAATCGCAAGGCAAATAAATACCACTACCTTCTCCACAGGAGGTGTTCTGGGAAGCAGAAAAGCAACCCTGTGTCTCACTGTGCAAAAGCAGGGGGGTCATTTCGGGCACCATTTGTAAATCACGTGCACCCGGAGCCGGGATGCGCAAAGCACCTGGATCCACAGTGAGGCATCCTCAGATCCTAGACCCTCCTTTTCTTCCCTTTTAAGAGTCAGTGGTGTTTTACCACTTCCTTGAGGAATGCTTCCCTCTGACCTACAGACCCAGAGGGACACAGATGTCCTGTGCCAGGGATGTTCCAGGGGGGGAACGGCAGCAGCCACCAGGAATGTGCTGGTTGTGGAAGCAAGTTAATGTGCACACTGGGCACAGGGCCGTTGTTATACAGTAGCTGGGTGGTTGGCAGGACTTTAGCTAAGCCACAGGCAAGCGCCTGCCCCTTGGCTCTTCCTGGCGGGACACAATGCCCAGCCTGGGAAGAATACAAAATGCCACAAGATTCATGGGCCAGGGAAGGATTAAAAGCTCAAATCCTGAGGTCTGGCTGCAGGAAATCTGGCATTGCCAAGGGACCTGATTAGCAGTCACGGGATGAGGGAAGGGACAGGAGAAAGCCTGAACTGAGTGTCCTACCAGTGCTTTCTACTCCCACAACAGATCACTGACAGTACTTTTCATGCCATAAAATTCCACGTGTACCAATACACGCCACGGGAGCAAGGTCTAGAAACCTGATCACCCTGCTAATTACAGAACAGCTAATCACCGTCATTAAAAAACAAGTCCATGGTTCCAGTCTGTGTCCCCCCTGGATTCTGCATAGTGAAACCAGGGGGCTCACCTGTGGAGCCCCTCCTGGCCACTGGATAACACACATGACTAATGGGAAAACAAGCCAGGGAAAGCTGGTCATGACCAAAACCAAAAGCAGCAGCAGGAAGCAAAGTGCCCATTTGCCCCAGTGAGGACTCACCACTCCAGGGGCATTCCCATGGGATTTCAGCGCCTGTGCCCAAGCATCGCCAAAACATGTGTCCCAGAGCTTGTGGCTGGGCAAACAGATCCCTGGGGATCAGGGCAGGGATTCAGCACTCGCTCACTGCCAGCCAGTGAGCCGGCACTGGCTCAGGCACTGGATGAAGCGCTGGCTCCCCTGCTGTGGCAGGAAGGGCAAAGGGCAAGGAGCAGGGGCTCAACCCCCCTCAAAACGGCCACCCCAGCACTGTGCCATGCCATGCAGAGCCACTGCCAGCCACGAGTGCCTGGACTCTGCCCTACTGCCTGCTTGTCCCCGAGCTGGGCTGTGGGTGGCACCTGCAGCAACTTGCCGTGGATCGGCCCCCGTCAGGACCCCGATGGCATGTTTGCCACCCTCTGCAAGCCATTTGCTGTCATGTCCATCCAGGATGGATATGCACATTCATCCCTGGCACAAAGGAAACCATCTGCACTTAACCCAGCATGCAGCTCCTCAAAGCAGCTCCAGTGCCACTGTTCCCAAGAGCACTGGCTCCTAACCCTCAGCATGTGTGTCGCCACACATGGAGGGAGTCCAGCCAAGAACCCATCTGACCAGACCCAATTCCACCTCTCCAGAATATCCATGGACCTGCTCTACTCAAGGTGAGTGGGCTTGAGCCCCAGGGAATGCTCCATCCTTCATCTCTGGTGCCAGGGAGAGGAGTGGAAGAGGGAGAGGGAGCAGTATGGAGAGAGGAAGGGAGAAGAGAGAGGGAGACGAGTAGAGCACGGGCCGTTATCGCTGCTTATCGCCGGGTTATCGTGGTGTGACCTTGACATGGATCACTGTCACGGATCACTGTCACGCTATGTCGTTGTCAACCTGGGCCATGGGTGACGAAGGTGGCCGAGCTCAGGCTCAGATTCCCACGGAGCCACGGCCAGCACGGTCCAGAGTGGACAGCCCTGGGGGTTGGGGTATGCGGTGACACAGAAGCGATGCTTCCAAAGCACGACGTGTTTTGTGTGGTTCTGCCAAGCAGAACTGGGGGGCGCGAGTCCCTGGAGCGCCTTCCCTAAAAGAAGGGGTGGGAAGCTCCCTAAAATACACCCTCGCCCACCGTTCGGGCACCTATTTGCCCCCCGCCCGTCCTCATCACCCGAGGGATGGGCGCTGCAGGGTGGTTCGGGGTGCACGTGGGTGTTGAGGGCGCGGGGGGTGCGCGGCACCTGCTCACCCTGAAACGGAGCGCTACCCTGGGGGCACCCCACATGCCCAGCATCCCGGGGCCACTCACACTGCCGACACCCCAGGTATCCCGGGCACCCCATCACCCCGGGGACACCCCCACCCGCGGCCCCCGGCGCTGCCCGTACCTGGTGGGCGGTGGGCATGGGCGCTGCGGGCCGTCCCCGCCCGGGCGCGGCGCGGGGGTCCCAGGGCTCCCGCTGCTGCCCCCGCCGGGTCCGCAGCCAGCCCGGGAGAGGAGGAGGAGGATGTGGGGGGCCCTCGGGAAATGTAGTCGTGCCCCATGTGCGGAGCGGCGGGAGCACTACAAGTTCCACAGTGCAGCGGGCGGGAGGAAGGGGAGGAGGAGGCAGAGGAAGAGGCGGAGTGCGGCCATGCTCGGGACGGAGCTGTGCTGGCAGTTGTGTGTCCGATATAGGGGCATTTCAGCCTCCGAAAGTGTCGGGGAGAGGGAGGACAGCCCTTCTCCAGCTCCCCGCCCACGTACCGTGGCCTCTGGGCTGCAGAGTCCGGGGCCGCTGCCCCCCGCCTTGGCTCCCTCTGCTCATTTAACTCCTCAGCGTTGCTTGGATTTATCTCTGCCCCCGCCCTCTTTTTGTTTTGTTTTATTTTGTTTTGTTTGGGGATGGGGGTGGGTGGGATGTTCCAGTCTGGGCTGTGCCATATCCCAGAGGGTCCTGAACTCGCCACTGCCCGCTGTACTCCAAGCAAAATTCCCGAAACTTCTCATCCCCCTCCCCCGCCCACCCTGGCAGCAGCCCCCGGAGATTTGCTTATGGGGTGAGTCCGGCCGTCAGGACCCACGGCCCTGCACTTCTCCCGGAGGGAAGAGCATCCGTGGAGGGAAGCCTAGGGGAGGTGGAGCCCCTCGAGAAGGGCCCCGGAGCAGGTGCCCCATCTCCCGGGAGATGACGCGTCTTCAGAGGGCATCTTCCAAGCGCATCCTCTCTGCCCGCCTTTCCTCCCCCTCTCCCAGCACTCACTCAGCCAGAAGTAAATGCAACCTGACAGGCTTCGGTTATTCCGCTGAAATATTTATATGTC
The DNA here is from genome assembly GCA_013396695.1 of Sakesphorus luctuosus. Taxonomy (NCBI): domain Eukaryota; kingdom Metazoa; phylum Chordata; class Aves; order Passeriformes; family Thamnophilidae; genus Sakesphorus; species Sakesphorus luctuosus. The sequence continues at coordinate 155,632 of VWZD01001336.1, read as the reverse complement.
TCTGCCTGGAAGTGTGGCAGCAGGACCCCAGATGATGTCTGGGGACCATCAGGGGGACCGTCACACACACATACCCCACCCCCCCCTGGGCTGTGAGGGGCCCAGGCACCTGCACCCCAGCCTGGGGTATTCCCACTCGAAGGCTTCCAGTGATTTAAAGAAAAACTAGATATTTATAGTAAAGCACAATTTTATTACGGCCTGGCCAAGGCCAGGGCCACGCAGGGGGCCCATGCCCTAAGTGCATGTCCACTGGGTATACGAAATTCAGCCCTTTTTAAGGAGCTCCAAATGTTATCTGTTACAGACACTCTGTCGATTTATGGTCCTTCACCCCCTTCCCTCCACCCCCCATGTCCAGGTTCTGCTTCCCCCACCCCTCTGTGTTAGAAAGCACTTTTCATGTGCTTTGAGGTGCTTCTCCATTTGAGCAAGTCCTCTTATCTTGGTTGCACATATTTAAGTCAGCTCTAGCCCTCTTTTTATTTTAACTGCCCACCACTTGGACTGGCCCACAGTTATATGACATTACATTCTGCAAAGTCCCAGCAAATTCAAAACCTAGCAAAAATATAGCTAAATTTTACACCATATTATTTTGTCTTTGTTTCATCAGTCTCACTGAACCCCCCACAACTGGTCCCGAGGCCAAACCACACCAGACGTGTCTGTCAGCATCCTGTCTCCACCCTGTCCCTCCCCAGAGCAGGTGGGACCGGTGTCTCCATCCCTGAACCCCAGAATGGTGGCAGGGCGAGGCCCCCTCCCCATATGCAGCAGGACCTTGGTGCAGGAACACCCCAGGGTGGGGGTCTGGAGTGATGTGTACCCGGGCAATGCCACTGCCACCACCCTGGGGCAGAGTCACTCTGAGCAGTGTCACCTGGGACCCCCATGCAGCCACCCCAGGGCAGGGGCAGAACAGAGCAGGTTTAGGGGCAAGATCAGGGGCTGTAGTAAGGGGAGGGCAGTGAAGGGGCTGGGGCAGGAGCAGGGACTGGATAGGGGCAAGAGCAGCGGCTGGGGCAGGTGAGGAGCAGGTTTAGGGGCAGGAATAGGGCCTGGGGCAGGGGAAGAGCCACAGGCAAGGGCTGGAGCAGATGCAGGGACAGGGCAGGTTTAGGGGCAGAGGCTG